>JABSTR010000446.1:0-190191 GCA_013339765.2 Haemaphysalis longicornis | reverse complement strand
GCTTAGGCCTGGCTTTTGTTTTGTTTTGTGCCTTCATCAATCAGTGGTTGTCCTTTCTGTGGACGATAGCT
Source organism: Haemaphysalis longicornis (assembly GCA_013339765.2). Taxonomy (NCBI): domain Eukaryota; kingdom Metazoa; phylum Arthropoda; class Arachnida; order Ixodida; family Ixodidae; genus Haemaphysalis; species Haemaphysalis longicornis. The sequence continues at coordinate 190,120 of JABSTR010000446.1, read as the reverse complement.
TGGACAGCAATAAAGGCTATTCATTTTTAACTTCTTCCCCCCCCCCCATTTTCCATTAAAAACAATAGGCCCCTCTTATCAAATGAACATCTTCGCGAAGGAGATACATATATGTGAAACAACTTAAGGCATAGTTGACAGCAAACACCAGGTTAACATGGTGACGCAGGGACATTCCAAGAGGCTGAACATAAAGAACCACGCCTTGAAAGGTCCATGTGTACCTGACAAAGTGAAATATCTTTAAATTATTTCCCCTCAATTTGTTACGCCTCGTACAATATTTCTTCCTGCAATTCACCCTCAAACAAGTGGAATTGTCAGCGCTTCAGTATTTGCTTTCATATTGGTATGATCGAACTGCTTTAATATTTCGTTGAGCCTGTATGACCCCACTCGCGAAGCATACGTGAGTGATGCAGCCTGTAGTTACAGACAATCGCTTGGAGCAGCAGGCTAAGCAGATGAACTTCTATTGGCGCCATGATTATATGCATCAATTCTTACCAAAAACGGGACCGTAGAACATTTTGTCCAAGAATTAAACTGTTTATTGTTTGTACATTTTGTGTGTAAAGCGAAAATGTGGTTTCTGCAATTATTGGAACCCCCGCCTTGGTGGCTCAGTGGCTAAGACGTTGCGCTGCTGAGCACGAGGTCGCGGGTTCGATTCCTGGCCGCGGCGGCCGCTTTTCTGATGGAGGTAAAAAGCAACAACGGCCGTGTGTACGAGATTTCGGCGCACGTTAAAGATCCTCAGGTGGTCAAAATTAATCCGGAGCCATCCACTACGGCGCGCCTCATCGCCTGCGTTGCGTCGGCGCGTTAAACCCTACAATCAAAAAAATCAATTATTGGAACAAATATATATTTAGCGCCAGTTAGGGAGGAAAACATTGCACAGCAATTAAACGAACATAGCAATTAAACGAACACGAGGGTTTAATGAGTGGTGGTGCACAGTAGTTCGCTTAGGCGTAGTAGTCAAGATCCCTTAGGCGTAGTAGTCAAGATTAACTTTCTTCCTGGATTGCACTTTTATGATGGCGCGCATGTACCGTATAAACCGGAATATAGGTCGAGTTTTTTTCCCAAAAAATCCGCACAAAAGTCACCCCTCGTCTTATATAGCGGTCATTGGCAGAATGTAAATCGTTGTCTGGCAACAATGTGCAAGCGTAGTCGGTCGCCAATCGCCATTCGTGTCGGACTGCTCTCTCGCTCTATCAGGCCTTTATTTGATTTCGCTTTTCTCTAGTTTTTCGTCTGTTACTCGTCTATTACGCGTGCGTGCGTACATTTCTGTACGTTTCTGTTCCGAGATGAATGGCGGCAGTCGACGCCAGTTCACCGCGGCGTTTAAGCTGACGGCGATTGAGTCACCGAGCAGAATGGGAATATGGCGGCGCAACGCCAGTTAGGCGTTCGGAGAAAAGTGTGCGGTACTGGCGGAGCCAGAAAGCTAAGCTGTGCGCGTGCAACCCCCCGAAACCGATCGTTCCGTGTGGACGTCAAGCGGTGCACCCCGATTTGGAGAACAAAGTGGCGGACTTCGTCCGGGAACTTCGCTCACGATCGCTCCGGAGGCCATGCGCGGACCGGCTCCGCGAACTGTACAATGAGTGGATAGCCGGCGACAACAAAAACACCTATACGGGCCGGTTGCGACCGTGTCAAGCTGGGTGTCCTTCTCTGGGCAGTCGCTGCCCGACGACATGGTTTACACGAGCGTTCGGAAGTGCTCCATCAGCACCACGCGCCTGATGGCATGGAAGCTGACAGTGCGAAGCAGTCATCCTGGACGACTCTGAGAGCTCGGACGAGGACTTCGGCAGGCATAGTGAGGGCAGTGACAGACGGGCGTCGAAAATAATATAGACATTAAGTGCGCTTCTGTGCACAGTAGTTCGCTTAGGTCAGTAGTCAAGATCCCTCAGGCGTAGTAGTCAAGATTAACTTTCTTCCTGGATTGCACTTTTATGATGGCGGTTTATACGTAGTCCTCGTGAGTATTCTTGAAGCCGTCTCGGCCCAGGGCAGTCATGCCGGCGTAGACGCAGACCGCTTTGCACTGGGATCCGTTAAAGTAGTGGGTGCAACGGGAAAATTCCTCGCAGTTGACGTTTTTATCGTAGTTCCCCTTTTAGGAGTGGATCTGCATGATTTGTGCCCCAACCTCCTCATCGGGGAGCGGCAACTCAATCTGCCCCTCCAGTCGGCCGGCCTCAGGAGGTCCTGGTGCAGGATGACCATTCTGTTGGTTGCTGCAATGACATTGGTGTCATCGCTGGGGTTGATCTCGTCCAGCTGACTGAGAAGCTCGAGCATGGTTCACTGCCCCTCTCTGTCGCTATCCCTCTATCAGTCGAATCGCTTGCACGCGATGGCATCAAGCTCATCGACGAATATGATCGCCGGATGCCAGAGCGAACGCGTCTCTCGCCATCTTTCCTCCGTCGCCGATGGACATCTGAACGAGCTGGGTACCTGCGAGTTTGATGAATGTGGATTTGGTTTACGCAGCGCACGCCCGAGCCATGAGTGTACTAGTACCAATCTAGGAGCCCGTAAAAAAGCACTTCTTTCGGAGGATTTTTTTCTGATGTCCGGTAACTTTTCCTTGTGCGTCTTGGGCAGGACAACGGTTTTCTATCTGTTTAGCGAGACGACCGATGTCGCTGAACTGCTCGGTGGGTTGCTCGTCTGCTCCCATGGCACTCACGCGCGAGTACCAGTAGCGTCTCCAGGAAAGTTCCTCTTTACAACGATGAGGTCGCCGACGCGCAGCTTTTCGGCATCTGCGAACCCGATGAGTGGTCTAGAAAACGTCTGACGCATGACCGTGTTGATGATAACTGATTGATTGATTGATTGATTGATTGATTGATTGATTGATTGATTGATTGATTGATTGATTGATTGATTGATTGATTGATTGATTGATTGATTGTAGGGTTTAACACATGCCGACGCAACGCAGGCGATTAGGCGCGTCGTAGTGGAAGGCTCCGGATTAATTTTGACCACCCCGGGATCTTTAACGTGCGCCGAAATCTCGTACACACGGGCCTTTTTGCTTTTCGCAAAAACGCCATTGCTGTTGGTAGCCCACTTGCCCTTGCGCTGCGTGCCGAGGTCTACTCAGCCACCGTCATCTTCACTATGTTTGTCGGTGTCGACGTCGAGCCCGTTGACCCCGCAAGCCACCCGGTATTGAGGCTTCGTGTCGCGGAGGTCCATGATCTGCTCTTGCAGCTGCGGCGCGTTGGCGATGTCCATGATCTCACGCCTTATTTGCGCGATTTCGCCGTCCAGTACCTCCGCTCTGCCAATGATTTCCTCCATGGTAGTCTTGGAAACGCTGTCGCCAGCAGTTTGGTCCGCTTTACGCAGTGACACTTCTTCAGTCGCAGGAATCAGCAGCCGCTACAAGATACCCACATCGTCTGGACGCCAGGACATGCGGCGGTACAGGCGAATCCAGCGGCTTACACCGCAGTTCTCCGACAAAAACACCGGGCACTCCCTTCCACCGCTTTTCGAGTCACAGCAACTCAAGGCACAGAGACAATACCTAGCACATATCGGGACCTCCTCGAACACTACCGGAACGAACGACAGAAATCCCCTGCTCCACATCACAAGCTCGACCGCAAACAATATACCATCTGGCGCCGCTTACAAACCAACACGTATCAAGATGGAACTTTACTTCATGCGATATACCCCGAACTCTAGCACCGCGTCAATGTCAGTACTGCGAAGGCGAACCTAACATACTGCTACACATGGTGCTGTACTGTCCCAACACGCCCACACCAGCTCTGTGGCCACTGCCAACACCTCAACCACCCTGTCAAGCACTGCTGTCCAACCCGACCATGGATGTCGAGCTCCGGGTGACAACCAGGGTGGCGCGGGCGGCTGAACACCACGGCTTCTTGTACTGAGGAAGCAGGACTTCAATGACCGTTTTTTTAAATAAATGTTTGTTCCTCCTCGAGTCATAGTTTCGTAAAGTCGACACACTAGCCAACAAAGCTCGCGATACGACCAATCCCCAATGTGGGATTGGCCCCGTGCCTGATCAGCATAGGGTCAAACCAGCTAATTCACCCCTCCGCTCTCCCACTGCCTGACCAGCCCGGAGGCGAACCAGCGACTCCACCTCTCCGCTCTCCACCAGCCAGACCAGCACGGAGGCAAACCAGCTAATTCACCTCTCCGCTCTCCATCCACCTGACCAGCACGGCGGCGAACCAGCGAATTCCCCTCTCCACTCGCCACCCCCCCCTGACCAGCACGGAGGCGAACCTGCGACTTCACCTCTCCGTTCTCCACCCGCCTGACCAGCACGGAGGCGAACCAGCGACTTCTCCTCTCCGCTCTCCACCCGCCTGACCAGCACGGGGCCAAACCAGCTAATTCACCTTTCTGCTCTCCACCCGCCTAACCAGCACGGATGCGAACCAGCGAATTCACCTCTCCGCTCTCCACCCGCCTGACCAGCACCGAGGCAAACCAGCGAATTCACTTCTCCGCTCTCCGCCCGCCTGAGCAGCACGGAGGCGAACCAGCGACTTCACCTCTCTGCTCTCCACCCGCCTGACCAGAACTGAGGCGAACCAGTGACTTCTCCTCCCCGCTCTTCACCCGCCTGACCCACACGGGGTCAAACCAGCGAATTCACCTCTCCGCTCTCCACCCACCTGACCAGAACCAAGGCGAACCAGCTAATTCACCTCTCCGATCTCCACCCGCCTGACCAGAACTGAGGCGAACCAGCGACTTCTCTCCGCTCTCCACCCGCCTGACCAGCATGGGGTCAAACCAGCGAATTCACCTCTCCGCTCTCCACCCGCCTGACCAGCACGGGATCAAACTAGTGAATTCACCTCTCCGCTCTCCACCCGCCTGATCAGCACGGAGGCGAACCAGCGAATTCACCTCCGCTCTCCACCCGCCTGACCAGAACTGAGGCGAACCAGCGACTTCTCCCCTCCGCTCTCCACCCGCCTGACCAGCACGGGATCAAACTAGTGAATTCACATCTCCGCTCTCCACCCGCCTGACCAGCACGGGATCAAACCAGCGAATTCACCTCTCCGCTCTCCACCCGCCTGACCAGCACGGAGGCGAACCAGCGAATTCTCATCTCCGCTCTCTACCCGCCTGACCAGAACTGAGGCGAACCAGCGACTTCTCCTCTCCCCTCTCCACCCGCCTGACCAGCACGGGATCAAACCAGCGAATTCACCTCTCCGCTCTCCACCCGCCTGACCAGCACGGAGGCGAACCAGCGAATTCACCTCTCCGCTCTCCACCCGCCTGACCAGAACTGAGGCGAACCAGCGAATTCACCTCTCCGCTCTCCACCCGCCTGACCAGAACTGAGGCAAACCAGCGACTCCTCCTCTCCGCTCTCCACCCGCCTGACCAGCACGGGGTCAAACCAGCTAATTCACCTCTCCGCTCTCCCGCCGCCTGACCAGCACGGAGGCGAACCAGCGAATTCACCTCTCCGCTCTCCACCCGCCTGACCAACACGGAGGCGAACCAGCGACTTCACCTCTCCGCTCTCCACCCGCCTGACCAGAACTGAGGCGAACCAGCGAAATCACCTCTCCGCTCTACACCCACCTGACCAGCACGGAGGTGAACCAGCGGCTTCACCTCTCCGCTCTCCACCCGCCTGACCAGCACGGAGGCGAACCAGCGAATTCACCTCTCCGCTCTCCACCCGCCTGACCAGCACGGAGGCGAACCAGCGAATTAACCTCTCCGCTCTCCACTCCCCTGACCAGCACGGAGGCGAACCAGCGGCTTCAACTCCCCGCTCTCCACCCACCTGCCAGCACGGAGGCGAACCAGCGACTTCTCTCCGCTCTCCACCCGCCTGACCAGCACGGGGTCAAACCAGCGAATTCACCTCTCCACTCTCCCGCCGCCTGACCAGCATGGAGGCGAACCGCCGAATTCACCTCTCCGCTCTCCACCCGCCTGACCAGCACGGAGGCGAACCAGCGACTTCACCTGTCCGCTCTCCACCCGCCTGACCAGAAGTGAGGCGAACCAGCAAATTCACCTCTCCGCTCTACACCCGCCTGACAAGCACGGATGCGAACCAGCGAATTCAGCTCTCCACTCTCCACCATCGACTTCACCTCTCCGGGAGACGTGGTAAACAAAACACGGTGACACAGATTTATTCCGCTGGACGCCGAGTGTTCTCAATCTGCCTACTTCTTTCCGCCGTCTGGGAAACTCACCCACTTATAACCGGATATGGCCGATTACCTCACTATTCCTACCGTCTCGAACTTCCACCGGACTTCCTGTGTTTTTGCAGTGCGGCCGCCACTTCCGTCTCTCACTCTCTGACGCAATGTTCAAAAACATCCTCATACATTCAACGACTGCTTCACCAAACTGGACTTTCATTTTAAAACAGCTACGGACATTTATGGCGAACTCTTATAGTTGGAGCACCTCCTGCTTTTTTCTCTGCTCCCTATCCGGTTCTTTCTTTTTCCACACTGTTAACACTTTTTCTACTCCACTTCACAATAAAGACATTTTGCTACTTGTTTTTTTTTTAGTTACTTTCAATCACATACTTAATTACCGACTGCCTTCCTACGCTCAACGTAATGGCTGCCCGAGCATATGAAACGTGTAAAGAAGTTTTTTAGCCTGCAAATTGGCTTTTCTTCGAATTGAATTCAGTTAAAAGAAACTCTATTGATCGCCGGCAACAGACAATGTATCCACTATGCCCAGACCTAGCCGCTCGTCGATCCTGGTGGTATTCTACTAAGCAACGCTTCCGCTACTCACTGTGAGGGTGGACACCCTTGTCCCCGATGGGAGGCCGCCGGCCCGCAGCGTTCCCTCATGTGCTGTCGTTCGAGAACCGTTAGGACCTACTGGACGGCTGAGACTTGAATGTCCTTGTCGTAACCTGCGTATGGCATCTTGTAACCACGGCGGAAGGTTGGTACTGGTTGTAGCTTCGTCTGGTCGCACTTCACAATCACATAACAAATGGGCGGCTGCTGCCCTAGGGTTATTGCACAACACACACGTGTCGTCCGTGCAGAGTTCTGGTTGGATATGATTCATATTCACCGGGGTGATTAATGGATTCGTCTGTAGCTGTCTGAACGTATGCGCTTGTTCTCTGGTCAACTCGGGGTGAGACAGCGCCAGCACCCTCCGCTTATTCCTGTAGTATTTAATGATATCTTGAAAGGTATCGTACCTATCCTTTGCCTCCGTCCGCCACTCTACAGCCGAACCCATTACCGCCGCGCGGCCTGCTAATCCTCGCGTCACTGAATTTTCCGCCTCGTTGTGGTTGCAACTGATTCTAAAGCATCGTTCCCTGCGTGAGCGGGGAACCACTTGACTGCTACCTTGCGTCCGTTGATGTTCACAGATTCAAGCAACCGCACTTCTCCTCAGCACATCCGGCCTTTGGCGAAGTTACGCACTGCACTTTTGGAGTCACTTAGCACGGTCGTTGTTTCTGGGTCCGCTATGGCCAGGGCGATGGCCAACTCTTCTGCACACTGGGCTCCTCGTGTAACGATGCTCGCAGCGTTCACCATGACTCCCGTCCTTGCATCGATGACTACAGCTGCAAAGCATCGGCGGTCGCTGTACTCTGCAGCGTCTACGAATCTGGTGCCGGGAACGCTCAGGTGCTGCTCTAACATGGCCTTTGCCCTGGCCATTCTTCTGTCCTTGTTGTAAGTCGGGTCCATGTTCTTTGGTAGAGGATCACACTCTGGTAGCATTCCGGATAACGGCAGGGATGTCTCGTTCTTCTTGCTTGCCGTGGCTCCATATGGTGGACGCCGTTTTCATTCCGGGTCGGGCAAGCATAGATCTTCCCGTCTTCGATTCCTTGACCCGCGCGGTCTGAGCTACTTGCTGGGCTTCCATGATTTCCTCCGGGGTGCTATGGATTCCGAGCTCTATGGCTGCCTTGTACGACTTTCTTGTGGCAGCGTTCAGTCGGTTACGCTCTTGAAGTAGCCAGTTGTGGAAGACCGCGGCGTACGCAACGTGACTTATTTGCAAATGAGTGGATCAACCTGAGTAGGCTGTCCTCTCTCATGCCGGATTTTCTGTTTGCCACTCGTTTGATGAGCTGCGTGGCAGCCGTGACCTTGCCAAACAGACGGGTAACCATGTCGTCGTTTCTGCGATTATTTAAATCAGGAAGACCAGCACTCTGATTTTAGCGGCCTACGGGATCGTTTTCCCGTTGCTGGTCTGTAATTTGATGTTACTCTCTTGCCGGAGTCTTGACGTTGGCTGGATCATTAGTAGCTCCGATTTGCTAGGGGAGCAAACCAGGCCCGGGCCTTGTAGCTGTTTTTCTATGGCGTCCACCGCTAGCTGCAGGGAGAATTCGATGTGGCCATCGCATCCACCCGGCCCCCATAGCGTGATATCGTCCGCATAGATGGTGTGGCGGACATCGGGTATTGATTCCAGTCGTCTTGCCACTCGAATGATGACTAGATTGAAGAGCAGTGGTGATATCACCGATCCTTGGGGGGTACCCACGCTTCCTACTTTTCGTTCGTCCATCGTATGGTCTCCTGCTTGAATGTGTGCTGTGCGGCACTAGAGGAAGTCGCGCACGTAGTTGTACGTACGCTCCCCCATCGCAGGACGCTGATCTGGGAAAGGATGGTAGAGTGTTTCAACTTGTCAAAAACCAATCCCACTATGGCTTGGCTGTCCCTTTTTCTGTTGTCAATGACTTCCTGTGTGTACTGTGTGCTTAATTTGTTTGAAAATCCGATCATAGAATGGGGGTACAGGTCGTTCTCTTCCAAGTACGCTTGCCATTGATTCATGAGGACGTGCTCAAGCACTTTCTCCACGCACGATGTCAGGCAAATCGGTCGTAGGTTCTCGATACCTGGGGGCTTGACTGGTATGGGTATTTGTATCGTCTTTGCTGATTTACAATTATTGGGTAGTTTGCCCTCCTTCCACCACTTGTTGAACAGGGCCGTGAGGGTGGCTAACGTCGGTTCGTTGAGGTGTTTGAGCACCTTATTTGTCACCCGGTCGGGTCCTGCTGCCGACCGGCAATTCTGTTCCTGGGCCGCTGCACGAACCTCCCAGAGTTCTATGTCTCTATCCAACTCGTCGTTGGCGGGTCCCTGGTAGTCTGGATGTCTTTCCTCTGAGACGGCCGGTAGATACTAGTCACCAATCCGCTTGAACGTCTCCTCCTTGCAACGCTTTTTAAAAAAAATGGCTTTTATCCCCGTTCAGTTATTTTATATTGGCTTTAAACCTGCCATAGCCCTGCTTGAGTGGGTATTGTTCCCCACTTTATTTTTCCGTTTTTTGGGGGGGGTAGAGAGGACACGGAATTTTTAAAAGGATTTCAAAGGCTGCGTCCTTGCAGGTTCAAGTGGCGACAATCCTTGGCGCCTGCCATGCGCGCACATATGGTGTTCCCAAGCGTGCGCAAGCCAGCATAGCGGTGGAGCTCTTCGACGCAATTGTGATGGGGAAGGCCAGTTATAGCCCTCAAAGCCTCCCGATACAAGACCTCTAGCCGGTGATGTTGGTGCTTTGTGGGATAACACATGGCACCGTAGACCTCTGTGTATTCCAGCACGGTCTGCACAAGCCGTCGAGCGATATCTTGCGGAGCACCACCGAAGATCCCAGAGATACCACGTATGGTTTTAAGGGAAACGTCGCCACGGTGGTCTGAGCTGTCTTATCCACTCTTGAGCTCCCCATTTTCATAAAATACACCTAGTCTGTGGATGCAGCCTTCAGGATCCAGCTGGAGGGCATGCTTTACTATATGAATACGTTATTGGTTAGGGGCTTTGCCGCGCACAGCTAAGTAATTTGCTTTCGTTACTGACACCTTCATGCCGGTGGGAATCAGGAGGGTTGTAAATGTCCCGAACGTATGTTTCAAGCGCTTTACGGCGCATTTAGTCGCACGGCGATCGTTGGCCTCCGTTCATATTGCCAGGTCGTCAGCATAGTCCGTGATTACAACCCCTGCGATGGCAGCAACGCCTTTTAATAGCATGGATATTACAATATAAAACAATATCGGAGGCCTAGTGGTGACCAAAAGTACTCTGCAGGTGTCCTTAAAATCTGCGTATTCACACTCCCCGAGCGTATTTCAAATGTTCTGTCTGCCAGGAAGGTTCGTACAAAGTTGATGGATTTACCAGGGTAAGCTTCACAAAGGGCTTCAGTACCGCTTCGTGGAAGATGATGTCTAAGTATGGTAATATTTCGGGCAGCTGCGTGCACCGTCTCGTTTCTGTCGAGGGAAATATAGCCTGGGTCTACACAATCTAGATGTGGGAGATGATCTTTGATTGAGGTCAAAATCTTGCGTGCTGAGGGTGAGGTGCGGCCGATATTATAGTTGCGGCAAGTTTGTTGTGAGTCTGAAGATTGTCACGTAGTTCGATAAAGCCGTGGCCGCTGCCAAAGCGATGGCTGTCTGTTTACAGGTAGCTGAATTCGAGTGGATGGCAACCAGTCCTGAGTGGGACCCGCAGTGAACGGAGCGACGTCCGTGAATCAGGTGTCCGGTTTGTATTGGTATTTTGCTCGAAGGGTTACATGCGCACGTGCTTTGGAGTGGGAGGGAAGAAATTAGTAAATGGGGAGGGCGGTAGGGACACGCTGGGGGGTATCAGAAGGCGGGAGTGCGGTTTGGCTACGTTTGTGTATAACAGTAGCGGTGAGGGCAAAACAAGTGATTCGCCTACCCCGCTGTGCTTCTAAGAATTCAAAAAGGGGATTGTGAATACCTAATGACAGTAGGCTGGCTTTAGGCGCGATAGTGGAGAAACCATGGTCCCAAAAAACAAGACACCCGCCGTCTTTTCCAAGCCCTACTGTCCAGCCGCATGACAATCGGTTCTCCGTACGTCGGCCTCAAACCAGAGGAGCATTCCAAATCACACAGCTGTATAAGATAACACACAAACCGTGAATTCTTTTTCGAGCCTGTCCTCATTGTATTCTGTGATAGAGAAGTTTACTGCATCTTAAGCGGTATACCGTTTTACAGGTCACCGGTTTACAATATGCGGTTCGAAGTATTTATTGGCAGTGCTTCTGAAAAAGGTCGCCCGGCAAGAACATGTAATGCCAGTGAACAAAAACAGTTACTAGTGCGCGTTCCTGAGATGGTAATGGCTTGAAGGTACAGGAACTTTGAATATCTTCATATGAATTAATCCGCTTTTATGGGTACATCAGTTGGATGAACTAACCGTTAAACCCGAGATTCAAAATCGGTGCAACCTTGGTCCTGGCTTCGAAGTAGCAATCACAGCGCCAAGAAGCTTCAATCGCCGTTTACGACTGATGAACATAAAATGTTACGAAAAATAGCACATTTTGTAGATCAAAATATTGGTTCGCCGCAAAATACAAAAACGTACCACTGAACTTCCCGAAACGTGCACAAATACAAATGACTGCTGTAGTGAAAGTTAACACGACAGTCCATTAACTCTGACTGGGAATCCCTATCTCGCCACGTTTCGGCGGTGCAGTTGTCTCCCCTGCACTTAGTTGAAAATCCGGTGATTAGTCGGCGCTCCGATGTCTTGGTTGACATTCCCCCGGTCAGTGATCCCATGACACATCGCAAAACGAGTGCACATGTGTGATGTCACAGGCTCAGTATCGATTGTTAATCGTTGCGCACAGTGAATCATGAGTCGATTCTTAATAGAACACACATATAAATGAGAGTAAAATATTCGCTCGAAAGTTTTCGACGGGAGTTCATGTCGACAACTAAGAGTCCACAAGGCAGGATCTGGTAGGGGCTGGTTGCTGCAAACGAAAGAAATTTCACCCTGTTATTTTTATGTCAAACATTGGTACAAAGGAAGAGACAGAAGCAAGAAAAAAATAAAATCAAAGCTTCTTTGTTTAGAGAAAGGCAGTTAAAACCCGAACCTTTCTCTCATACAATATCAGTCACAGCCAAAGTCCTAAATTCAGTCAGCCAATGTTCAAAGCAAAATCCAACAATGCTAAGAGGTGTATTTCAGCATCATCGCCAAGTGGGTGTATTGCCAAACTATGTTATGCGTATACGAGAGGTCCATGAGTTAGACAAAGACATCCGATTTTTATGTGTTGGGGTGTGAGACTTATGTAGTCTTTGTAAAATTGTACGTGTAAAAGTTCGCTTCGCTGCACTGCGTTTTGCCGCGACGTCAACGCTACCACTGAGGCTTTCAAAGCTTCTCTTTAACACGCCACGATATGCTCATTGGTAGTTTTCGTGTAGTACACTAGAAGTAACTGAAGGAAAGTACGTATGTGTTTACGTCAGTGCCGGCACCTAGCAAGCAATTTATCGGAGTAAGCACTCACGCATGTATCCTTCTTTAATCGTTGATTTAGTTGTGGTTCACCTTAAAGTTACCTAGTTCGGCTACATAACGCAGAGGTTTGGGGATTGCGAGCTACATACGTGCCTAAAGTGTCCGTGACGAGAGAATGCAACTTCATTCAGTTTGAAAGAATTCGCATTTCACCTTCGGTGCCCTCCTGAGCTCGATACCGACCACGAAAGCCAATTACGACAGCTCACCACAGAAAAACTCAAGAAATATTGATAAACTTCTAAATTTCGTGTTACAGCGACATTTCGTGTCGGCTGTTAAGTTAACAGCGTACAAAGCTCTCGTTAGACCAAAATTAGAATATGCGGATCTGATATGGAGCCCGCATCAAAAATACTTAATCAAGAAAATAGAAAGAGTGCAAAATTTAGCCTTGTGGTTTATATACTCCACATACTCGCGTTTTTCCAGCGTGTCCGTTCTTCGCGACAGGGCAAAATTAAAAAAACTAGCTCATCGCAGAACTGTGTCTCGTATTAAGTTTTTATATCAGTTGTACCACGGTCACTACAAAATACCTCGTGAAAGTTACTTAACTGAGCCCCCCATGCGGTCTGATCGTACAAACCACAGCAAAACAGTTAGGCAACCATTTAGTAATATTAACGTACATCAATATTCTCTTTTTCCGCATGCAATTTTACTATGGAATAAATTACCCGAAGAAGTAGTTAACGCTAATACAATAGAATCGTTCATTCAGCTTGCAAACAACCTTTCCTTTGACGAATATTTTTTTTTTGCCGCAATGAAGGCAGCTGCTTCCTGCAATCGTTTTTCATTTTATGTGTAGTACGTAATTTCTTTGTGTATTCCATCGCTGTGTGTACATGTTATTACTGTTATATTACTCTTGTGTATTGTGTTGCATTGATGTGTGTGCACATTTTATTACTGCTGTATTACTGTCGTGTTCCGAATTGCGAAGCACTTTTTTTCTAATCAAATATATGTTAGCGGTAGTTGCAATTAATGTATGTGTACTATGTATGTACCCACTCCTGCTTGGGCCCGACTAGGGCCTGCAGTATTTGTAAATAAATAAATAAATAAATAAATAAATAAATAAATAAATAAATAAATAATATGGGCAGGAGCCACGTATGGGTATGCAATAAAAACATACTTATGAGGGGGTTACCATACGTTTGCATCCAAATGGTGCGTTAAAGCGGAACTAGAGCCCCACTAAAACCGTCAATCAAGTTTCTTGCCGGCGGCTTTTGTCGGGGGTCGTTTGTCGCACTACCAAGCTTCCGTCCTGTCGCAGAGATGTCTTCAGTAAGTGGGCGGGGAGTCGACACTGCTTCATGTGTAGGGTTTCTCGCTTCCGGGTAAAACCTGATTTTTCCCGAATTTAACACCCCGAACATGTTTAAAAGGGATTCGAATAAACGCAATTTCTTCCCGAATTAGTGAATTTGAAAGTACCCATCTGTACAATCGTGCGCTGACATTCCGCCACTCACAGCCAGTATTTGCAGGAAGCAAGCCCCACAAACACAGCTTTCGAATTCATTGAGTATCGGCATGGCTCTACCGGTCGCTACCCCAGGCTGGCAAATGCAGCACTGAAATTGTTAAGCCTAGGTAATGGAAGCTATAATGTCAAAAGAACTTTCTCCCGGCTGAGGTACGTTCAACGATCGGACAGGTCTCAAATGAAGACCGACTTGTTGCGCATGCAGATGATAACGTATGTAAACAAGAGCGTGCAAAAAACATCGATGACGAGCTTTTTGTGAACAAAATGTTTCATTTCTTGGAGGCTATCAATCCAGTTTACTGGCATCATTACCGATCTATTTCTAAACAAATGCGGATTTTCAGAGATTACTTGCTAGAAAACTCTGATAGCTTGAAACAGCTTGAAACAAAGGCTAATCTTAACGCGTTAGAGTTAAAAAGCTCCTGATACCTTCTGATAACATAAACTGAGTAGTACTTATTATATCTGTATATTTAAACCGAAAAAAAAACGAAATTTCGGAATCGTTTTAGAACCATAAAACCATTTCTCCGCGATTATCAGTTTGCGAAATAGCATCTGATTTTTACGCCCCGATTTTAGAAAAATGTAAAACTTGAAAAGGAACAACCCTATTCACGTGTTTTTGAACAACGCCGTTATATTTTTTTAGTTTGTCCCTGTTGTTCGAGGGGAAGCCACGAGTGTAAAAAGTTCGAATTTATCAAGATTTTGGAGCGAAAGTTTTCTACTGGCGAACGAACTATGAAACGGAGCTCACGCAAGAACTTCAAAGCACTGCACGTATGCTCGCAGCCCGCTAAGAGGACAAACTTCCTCTGCACGCGGAGAAATTTCGAGTATCGCTGCGTTTGAATTTAAAACTTGCGCTTCCGTACTACTTGTTCGGGGCTGATGACTAAACCTAACATCCGCTTTATATTTAGAGGCATTGCGCAAAGCCCATGGAACATTTTAAACAAATGCCATACAAAGTACAAATTGCAGGCAAATGGGGCAACGTTATTTCTAGCAATAAGGGAAATTGTAACACACGGTTCAGTTACGACCCATAGAAATAATGTTACCCCAGGGAGCCGAAAACATTATGGACTTCTTGAGGCGAAGCTGACATGTTTTGAGCTCCGTCGATTTTTAAGTCGGCGAACAAGAACTTCCGAAGCCCCACGTGTCTTTAAAGGAGCCATGAAGAGAAATTACAACTTCGTTTAATTTGAAAGAACTAGGATTCAGTATCTCACTCAGCTCCATTACAGCCACAAAAGATGTTTTTTTTAACGAAAAAAAAGCAAGAGGTATTTAAAAACTTTCAAATTTTGCGCCACAGTGACGTGTTATGAGGCAAGAATGACCTCATACGGGCCAACAATTAAACATAATTTTTAGTGCGTTAACTGCAGGTTAGCATTCCAAGTGATTGCGGTCAAACGGAACTGGAGGATATTACAGGACGTCCAGTCATATGGTCGTCGCGAACAGGTGAGTTAGGCGGGCCGCCAATTCGCACAAAACAAGATTCTGTGACGTCACAGAAAGTTGCGAGAAATCGGCTAGGGTTCGTGACTGTTTCACCACGTTTTCTTTAATATCTCCGTTATTTTTCGAAGATTGCGATGACATTGGTATCATTGTTATCGGGACTAAGCAGTCTTTCTAATAAACCCAACTGTATTTTATCTTCATAGCTCCTTTAAAGCGCGATGCGTTCTACTGTTCGACGCTATGGGAAACCAATTGGCCAGTGTGTGGGTATTACCCTACGGTCACTACCAAAATTATTCGCCCTTCAATACATTGATTTGCATCTGAAGATGCTACGCCTGATCACTTAGATACGTATTTTATATTGGCTTCACCTTAAACTTCACCTTCAAGGAAGACGCGTTCGGCCGGCTGCGCTTGTTTCTCCTTGCAGTTCATTTTAAATAAGTTTCAACGTTTTGCGTGTCGAATTCGGTACGTCACATCAGTCAAGGACATGTTTCCTGCGGCGGGCGCAGCCCCGCCAGGGCTGCCGCCGGGCTCGCCTCCTAGTATGCTGCCAAAGTGCTACGTCTGGATGTCACCTCTCTGGCCCCGTTCCGGAGGCTGCTACCGGTCACCTGGAGATGAACCCCTCTCATCAGGCAACCTCCGAAACGGCTTCTGAACACGCTCCTAACGTCTCTGAAGACGCCCCTAGCGCCTCCTCATTGGAATCGTCGCCGATACCAGCTGGTCAGGCAAGTCCCCTCTCATCTCCTTGCCCTTCTGATCAACCGCTGCCGGACGATGAGGATGCCTTCTCAGACATGACAGATGCAACCTCTGCCACAATTATTTATGCTCAAGAAAACTCGAGGAGTACGGACGAGCAAGAAAATTTCCAGACCGTGATGCCTCCTAAACGGCGACGTGGCTCTAAGAGACAGCATTTGACTCTCAGCTGCCAGCCTATCATTAAATTTCCGAAGCACGGGCGTATAGTAATTCTCAAACCCACAAAGGCGGAGAGCGTCATTACCCGTTTCAACCCGCTCGCTCTGAAAAGTGGCCTCGAGTCTATGGCACCAGATGGAGTCCTTCAAGTAAGGCCAAACTATCGGCTCAACCTTCTAGCAGTGGACACGCGAAACGCTGACGCTACTGCACGTCTCCTGAAAATAAAAACCATTCAGGGCATCCCTATTCAGGCGTATGAGCCTCGCTCGAGTGAGTGCGGAGCAGGAGTGATCAGAGATGTTCCAGTTGATCTGTCGGAGCCTGAAATCCTCGTAGCTCTGCGTCAGAAAACCCTGTCAAATCTGTGCGTCGTCTAGGCAAGTTATCCAAGAGCGTGCGGATTGTATTTGCCACTGAAATAGCGCCTGAACACGTTTTCCCTAGGCTACACGCGCTACCGCGTATATCCTTATGTTGAGACGCCCAGGCAATGCACTAAGTGCCAGCGTTTTGGCCACGTGGCAACCATGTGTAGACTTCCGAGCCGCTGTGCTCGGTGCAGTGGCAGTCACGAAAGTTCTGCGTGTGACGCTGATAATCTTCGGTGCCCCAACTGTGGGAACAGTCACGAGTCGACGTTTGCCCGCTGTCCGGTCCTTCGGAAAGAGAAGGCCATACACAAGCTTAAGGGGGACAAAAACATTGACTACAAGTCAGCGAAGGCGACCCTGCATGATCAGCGGGGGAAGGGTGCTGCCTGGAAAAAGTCCTCTTCAGGAACCCAGAAGGCCGCCAAAAGGCAACCGCCAGCCTCCAACACTTCAGATGCAAGCTTCGGCGATGACTTCCCGCCCCTGCCTGCTTGCGGAGCCGTGAAACCTGCGGCGCCCACTACAGCGACACCCATGCCGTCATCCGAGTCGGCACCCATGGAGACGTCGGAGTCGCTTCCTCCACCTGCAGCCGCGTCCTCAAGCGAGGACCGCGCCTGCAGCTGCGTCGTCGATTGTGACAGCGACAGCGGAGTCTTCCGGACAGCAGGCAAACCAGAAGAGGCCCAGGCGCCGTGTCCACCAAAACTCTGGCAACATTTTTACGCTCATCGTTTCAGTTGTGGAGGCCATTCGAGTTTTCCTGGCTCCGCTTTCATCTCCGGTGGCCAAGGGCATAGGCACAATCATTGACCTTGTATTGCCTCTCCTCACGCAATGGCGATAGGAGCTGTGACACCAAAAACTCTGGAAATACGGAACAAGGCCACTGTATTTCAATGGAACGCATGCGGTCTTCGGAGCCGCCTTCCGGACTTCCGACGGTTCATACAGCAACACCGCTTTCCAATTATCGCAATATCAGAGACGCGGTTACGCGCAAACATTCGGCTCTCTGGCTACACTGTTTTGCAGTCTAGAACAGGTGAGGCTCTTTCAAGAGTTCTGCTCGCGATCAGGAACGACCTGACGTACATGGAGCATACCTTGCCTCCAGACGACACAAACGAGTACGTCACAGCGACTATTAAAGTTCTGCGCAGCAGTTTACCCTTATAGCGGCATACATTCCACCTGATGCTGCATTTAACGTGGATAGGCTGCAGCACATTGTACGCACGACACCGGCACCGCACGTGCTAACTGGAGATTTTAACGCGCACCATCCCTCCTGGGGCAGCATTAAGAACACAATTAGAGGCAGGCGCCTTTTCGATGCGGCTTGCCGTAACGGCTTGGCTGTCATTAATACCGGCGAACCCACGTTCAGCCGAGGCGCAGTATCGAGCACACTAGATGTCACCATGGTCTCCCTCGGACTATCACGTAGGGCCCAGTGGTACGTCGACATCGAGTCACATGGGAGCGATCACCTGCCTACATATATCTTGCTGGATGGTCTCTGTGGAGGGCCCTTCAATCAAGAAATTCGTTGCCTGGATTGGTCTCTGTATTCTGCTCTTATTGAGGAGCTCGATGGGAATTTTGAATCGTACAGCGACCTAATAGACGCCATGACACGGGCGAGAAGCTCCTGTATGAAGTTTTTCCGCATACCCTCGAGGTTCTCTGTGGCCGATGCGGAGTACCAAAGGCTCCGCGCGGTGCGTCGCAGGGCTGAAAGGCGTGCTCGCAAAACACGAACATCTGAAGATATGCAAGCCGCTAGACGAGCGCAGAGGCACGTACAGCGACATATGAAGAAACTGGCTAAGCGGGAATGGCAGTCGTTCTGCTCAAAATTAGACCCCCGAAAACCTCTTACGAGAATTTGGAGCTTAGTACGCAGCCTACGTGCACCACCTACTGCTCTGCATCCTTTCCTCTCTATCGCTTTGCGACAGAAACCGCCGTGATCTAGACGTCGCTGAAGATTTCTGCGCCAAGGTCACAGCCTTCTCGGCTCCAGTCTTACCTGCCAGATTGACCGATGTCTCTCCGCCCTCTGCAAGTGTAACCGTCATGGACAAGCCATTTACAATGGCAGAACTATTTGCTGCCTTGTCTTCCGTAAACAAGGCTTCTGCACCGGGCCCAGATGGCATAAGCTATGCAGCTTTGTCACACCTTGGAGACAAAGCTAAGCGCTTCCTTCTCGGCACATACAACCACAGCTGGGAAACGGGCCGCCTCGAACCGGGCTGGAAGCGCGGTCGCCTTGTTCCCGTGCTCAAACCCGGCAAAATCCCTACGGAAATTGAGTCTTACCGCCCCATTGCACTCCTGAGCTGCGTGGGGAAGCTGATGGAGAAGATGGTCCTTGCTCGCCTAGACTGGGACTTGACAGAGCGGAACGTGTATGCCCCACAGATGACTGGATTCAGACAGTCCCGCAGCAGCATCGACAACGTGCTTGCCCTTGTCAATGACGTTAAGAGTGCGAAAGCCCAGCGTCGCATCACTCTAGCAGTGTTCATTGACATTAAAGCAGCCTTTGACTGTGTGGCACATGAGGCAATAAGATCTGCATTGGAGTCGGTAGGCATCGGAGGTCGCATGTATGCGTGGATATCCGATTATCTGTCTGACAGATCCGTCTTTATGTCCACGAAAGACGGCGAAACAGCCCCTCACAATGTCACGCGAGGTGTGCCACAGGGCGGCATTTTAAGCCCAACCCTCTTTAATATCAGCCTCATTGGAATTGAGAAGTGCGTGCCACACACTGTCGAAATATCGCTCTATGCTGACGATATCTGCATCTGGAGCTCTGGCCGCAACAGGCGAGTTTTACAAGCTCGCCTTCAAAAGCCATCAATTCTATAGCGGACTTCTTGACGAGACGTGGCCTCGAAATCTCGGCTAGGAAATGTGCGGCAATAGCCTTCACCAGGCGTGATGTCTCCCGCTATCATCTTTCAGCGGCAGGGGTCCCCATACCCTTTGTGGACTCACACCGATTCCTGGGCGTAACACTTGACAGGTCGATGACGTGGTCCCCCCACGTTCGTCTCCTGAAGGAGAAACTGGGCTCCTTTGCTCAGGTGCTACGCATGCTGACCAGCGGCTCAGGAGGTTGTTCTGCTGGGCCCCTCCTACGTCTCTACACGGCACTCTGTGAAGGACTGCTCCGATACAGCCTCCCAGTACTCGGCCCTCTTTCCAAGACCAACACAAGGCTGTTAGAAAGTATGCAGGCCCGAGCTCTGCGGTTTTGTCTGGGTCTTCCGAAGACAACTTCTACGCTGGGGACCATACGAGAGTCTAGGCGCTTCTTACCCAGTGTACTGGTGAAAGAGGAGCAGCTTCGCCTACATCTGCGGCTGGCGACTAGGGCCCATGGACATCCGCTGAGTTCTAGCTCTGCTTTAGAGGTACAAGACACTCTACCACCCTTGTGTCAGAAGTGCCCTGCGCCGCTTCATCTCCCGCCCTGGTTGTACTCCCCCTGGCGAATCGTCACCACAATACCGGGCATCAGCAGTAAATCAAGGTTGCCAATTCCAGCCCTAAAGTACTTCACTCTAGAGCACATGTGGAATTGCTACCCTAACCACAAGCATATCTACACTGATGGATCGGTGACGGCCACATCATCTGCTGTCGGAATCTGGGTTCCATCAACGCGCACCACAATTGCGGCCAGGTTAAGCCACAAAACAACGTCGACGACCTCAGAACTTGCTGCCTTGCGCTCCGCTTTGCAGTACATTCTTGGGCAAGAAGCTTCTGTGTGGGTGATTTTCACAGATTCACGGGCGGCGCTACAGCAACTAGCATCATTCCCGCGCGAGCAACTGGCCCACGAAATACACACTCTGCATACACAAGCTGCCAGAATGCTTCACGAGGTAGTGTTTACAGTGGCTACCTGGACATTGTGGGGTGAATGGGAATGTGGTGGCCGACGAAACAGCTTGCGCGGCCCACACCCAATCTAGTGTCATCATCCCGATTCCTTTCTCTAGACGTGACGCCGCGACACTTGCGTACTCCGTGGCGCGGCAGTCACAACTCTCCACATGGACGGACGGGACAAAAAATTATCAGCCACTATACAGAATCGATCCCGCCTGCACTTTTCGAATGCCGTGTGGCCTGGGAAAGCGCGACGAAGCAGTCGTTCACCGCATTCGCCTCAAACGTCGCTTTTACCAGCCACTACCTGCACAAGACGCGCCGGGTTGCCTCCCCTCACTGTCAAGTATGCAGTGTCCGTGAGGACATAGAACATGTTCTGTGTGTGTGTCCCCGTTATGACACCCCGCGGCTAACCTGGAAGACAACTTTGGGACTGCGTGCTGATGCACCATTGAAGCTTTCTGACGCCATTGGTCCTTGGCACTCAACTGCCGCGGCAACACGGAGTACACGGGCTTTGGTGTCATTTCTCCGTGACTCCGGCCTGAACGAAACTCTGTGAATGTGTGCCTTAACTTCACTTCGGTTTGTGCGCCGTGTGCGTGATCCTGCATTTGTCAGTTTGTGTGCTTATTTGCTTTTGTAGTGTCTGTGTGAGTTTTTGTATTTTCGTTTCCCTTCACTTTCGCACATCTCATGTTCATGTGGAGTAGCAAGCCAAGCTCGCTGCCAGGCTGACTTCTCTTCATTCATTAAAGGCATTCCTCTTCCTTCCCCCCCTTCACCTTCAAGATTACTAGGCGCCATATGCAAGATCAGTATAGTAGAAATTAAAGTGTATGCCTATATGTATGTGTATTTTTGAGGGATGACCACAGTCAGGGCTTACGACAAATAGAATTTGCTCCTTTCTTTGACCTAAATTTGGTGCCACAACTTCGTTGAACGGTAAAAACTTCACTCTTCATACACATTCACTGATCGGAATAGCTCACAATTTTTTCCTGCCTAGTGTTTGTACCACGCTTGGATATGCTTGAAGAGGTGATACCGTTCGCCAGACAGGCTATTCGCTGTGGAATCATGGCTGGAAAGTGAGCAGCAATTCAGCATGGTCGAACAAGTGGGCTCAGATTTTGTCTGAGGTTGATAAAAGGAATGAGCGATGATAATGATAGCTCTAAGGACAGCACCAGGAGTGGACTCTTGTGTGTATTTTTACCGCAAAGATGACGCAGCCGATGACGAATTGGGGATGTAGTTTTTTTTTTATGCACGTATTTCACGAGGTCTACATATAGGCAGAGGGAAGGGATGAAAAAGCAGGTGGGTGCAGGCGAAGGGTATTTTGTCCTACGATAATAGTATAAATAGCGACCTAAAATTTCTCTCGGACATGCCACCGGGAGACCTCGGTCGATGCGCCGAAAGTACATTGGAGTAAGTTGTGCCAGTTTTACCGCGTGGAGATTAGGAAATCATTTTATCATGGTATCACGATAAGGAAATAATAAGCAGTAAGGGTTTCATTGTTAGCCTAGCAAACCTGAAAGTAAATGTTCCCAGCTATGCCACAAGAAAACCAGAACATTGGTATGTCCCGCATCCACGCACTAATTATGCCATGCAAATGCTTTCTTACAACCTTCCGACATTACTGAACAGTCTGCTTCTCAATGGAATTCATGTAACATTGTGTTCAGATGCTAGCATAATTAACCACCTAGCGTTACGAAACTAATCAGCCTTTTTTCAGTGTTACACCGCCACATGTGCAAACTCATGTTTTTTTTATTTTAATTTAGAGTTGTTTGTATTGAATGCCATGCATTGTGAAACCCCTACGGTTGCATTGAACGCCTGTATATAATTTATCTGGATTGTTTCTCTAATGCTACATAAGAATGTGTATTGCAGGGATTTTTGTTCTTCACCCTTGCAGCCCCCCTCCCGTTCATTTATCTGTGTTACCCCCTCTAGCTCATTTTTTTAACGTTATATCTGCGCCTCCTTTTGTATAGAAGTGTGTACTCTCTTTTTTTTTCCTTTTCCTTTTTTTGTTATATTGTTTATGTTTATACGCTGCTGTCTCCAACTGTAAATGAATTTGTAGGGCCCGTCAAGTTGCATGATTGCAACTTTTTCCCGATTTGTCCTGGCCATAAACTTGCTTGTGAAATAAATAAACATTCATTCATTCATGTCGTCCTCTTTGAAGGCCGCTTTCTGAATGAGTGATCAGACGAGGTTGGGAGCTCCCCGGTACTCCCGACGTGCGCTGAAACGGTTGTAACAGTCGTCGGAACTTGTTTATTAAGGACGATAGTCTTTCTCGGGCTACTTAAACCCAGAAATTTCGGTCTGTCTGTATGTCTGTTTTTCTGTCTGTCTGTCTCTCTGTCTGTCTGTCTGTCTTTCTCGGTCGGTCTGTCTGTCTCTGTCTGTCTGTCTGTCTGTTGGTCTGTCTGTCCGTATGTGTGTCACTCGATTCAGCCACCCGGCCAATAGTCATATACTCACAGAGAAATGTAAACATCTAAGCCCGGTTTATATGTTCATATTTGTCAACATTGTTGAACAAGAACAAGACATTATGCAAATATGAGACAGAAAATTAATATACAAGGGATATTTACAGTGTTCCTTTATAAAAAAATTTACAGATGCTTGATTTTTTGCGTAATAAAATACTACATCTACCGCAGAAAATATTGCTGATAGAGCCATTCCTGCCTGACAATCCTGCCATTCTGTGTCTGACATAAAGTTCCTGGATTCCCGGTAATAAAAGAACTGCCGAAAGTTCAGATGGAATCAGATCATGGAGCGTTCCGAAGTACAAACACCCTTCCCCAACTTCAGTGCACGTTGAGTGCTGTTTTCTCGCACACGATTATTGACTGAAATGAGGTGCAACTTCAAGACGCGAATCACTGAGATGTGCCTGGCTTGTCATAGCTTTTCAGCTTTTCTTTCTGTTGCCGAATCAGTCTGCATTTCACGTAAATCTATTAGAATAGCAACTCTTGTTGGGCTAATTTTCATAAAGAAAATAACATTACTTTTCCACAGGACAAGACTTATCCGCTGTGTTTACTCCAAGGCAAAAATTTGCAGTACAATATGCTGCTGAAGTAACAACGAATTAAGCCTATACATGTCGGAACTAGACTTTCTGACACCCATAAATGGCTAAATGGCACTTTTCAGTCGCTATTATAGGCGCCTAAAACCTTGATTTTTCGTGCCTCAAGTTTCGGGCTTTGCGCATAAACTTGTTACAGGCACGCACTGAGTAATTTTCGCAAATATTCGCAGCTGATTTCTTGTGAGAAATATGGTTAAAACGCCAAACTTTTTCCCTTGCAACATGAGTGAAAGTCCAAAATTCAAACTGCTTCGACAGTGCTGGAATCGCGCAATTGGATAGACAGCTTCATAACACTAGAGAGAGATAAAGAGAGAGAGAGAGAGAGAGAGAGAGAGAGAGAGAGAGAGAGAGAGAGAGAGAGAGAGAAGAAAGATTAGTTAAGGCTTAGCTCGGCTATGCCAGTATATACGTAGCGTGACCTAAGGCTCAGCGGGTTATTTTTAGGCTTCCTGGTTTTCTAGGAATAAACTTGATTATCATGTTTACTGCTGCTAAAACGATTTCCAATCTAATCCAATCCAATACAATCAAATTTAATCGAACTCAATTCAATACAATACAATTTAATTCAATTCAATCCTATTCAATTCAATGCAATCCAATACAACCCAATCCAATCCAGTTGCGGCGGCGGCGGCTCCTGCACACCGGCCGTGCGCTGTGCGCTGTGAGAGCCGTGCGGCTCTCCAGGAGCCACGCGAAACGGCTGTCAAGCGGCTCCGGCGCAGCGTCAGACTTGGCTACTGCGCAACGGAGGCGCACAGCTGGGCACGCGCCGGCGCCAGTGCGTCTCTGCGGCTATGACGTCCCTCCTCTGGACTGCGCAGACCAGCGAATGTGCAGGCCCAATTCTCTACACACCCGTACTCCAATTGGATTGGATTTCCAATCCAATCAATACAATACAATTTAATCCAATCCAATTCTAAATCCAATACATTCCAATGTTCCTCGCGCTTGCGCAGCACGGCCCTTCAAAGTCCACGCGAAACTGCTCAACCTCGGCCAGTGTAGCTTACGCTACAATAAACGACCCAGGTTCGGTTCCAGCCAGGGGACACGTTTTTTTTTTTTTTTTGTCTTTAAGTGCATGATGTACCTTCGCTTATCGCCACCATAGTTTTGTGGAACCCATTGTGCAAAGTTGGTTTTCCTAGATTGAATTTTGGCGCGACATTTTAAATATACAAGCAGACAATAGAGAGTTCTAGCATATCGACACCGTGTTTGCGTTACCGCTTACCGTGTTACCGGAAGCCTGAGTTTTCGTTTACTTTCAAAGACGGTAGGACACGTTCTAGCACACCGTTTGCTGTTTGCGTATTGCAGACGCGGTTGAGCAGGTAGCGACATATGCTGAACGAATCTCCGAAATCACGCATAATTTTGTTGTTGCTCATATCTGTTTTGCTTTTGTTTTAAGTTGCTTGAATGTTTCACTTTCCGGATGAAGCGTTCGCAATAACATTAGTTGTTTAAGAATACTGTAGCGATCGCCTGTAGAGCTTTAGAAAGGAAAACGTGTTGGTGGTCCCATGGTGCCAAGTAGGCCACACATTCTAATAAGATATGTTCGACGGTTTCTATGGAAGAACAGTTATCGCAGTACGGGTTGGTCGTCAGTCCGAGGCGAAAGAGGTAACTGTTGGTGTAGGCCGAGTTTAGTCGTAGGCGATGATATAATGTCTCCAGCCTACGAGGGAGCTCTCTAGGAAGTTTTGATGTCAAATCAGGGCCAATCGCGTGGAAAAATACTACATTATTGGGTTCGTTGCTGCGCCATAGCCGGTTTCTTTCACTTACTGCAAAGCGATGGGCCATGGTGGAAGCCCGTTTTTTTTTAAGATATTGAACGCCTAGATCAAGGGCCGGTAACTTTGAAGACCATCTTAGGACCATGGACTAGCCCATCGAAGCAGCGTCAGGCCCTAAAAAGTTTGTTTTCATATTTGGAGGACATTGGCCACATTTCAAAATTGTAAATTCTGTAACACAATCTAAAAAATAGTCCGCCACGCCCGCCAAACCACGCCAGTGTTTTTTTTTATTTTTTTTTTTTTTTTGCTTCTTTGTTTTGTTTTTTTTTCTCTTTTTTTTTCTTTTCTGCCCACCTCTCTCTACGGCCTGTTCTCCCTACATCCCCGACCCCTAGCAGAGAAGCATGTAGGTGATCACAAACACCGGCAAAACTCTTTGCTTTTTCAATAAAGAGCCTTCTCTCTCTCTCTCTTGGTGGTCCCATCGATCGAGTAGAATTGAAATCAAGGCAAACTACATTTTACGCCCGCGCTAAAAATTTCGGCTAGAAATGAGCAAAATATGTTCTGTTAATTACTAAATGACCTACACTACCTTGCCCAGCACAATTTTGGAGGCCTCAAAGGGCTGTGCGAGCTCAGAAACTTACCTGGAAGCCCGTCTATGTAGTGTTGTATGTGTTGTGTTGGTAGCGTGCCCGTTTGTGCACGTCGAATGAGAACAGCGTCAGGGCGGGCGAATTTTCGGGGGTAGGGAAGGGTGGTTCTCTGATCTCTGACGTCAATGCTCACACTGCGACCAATACCCCAACAATGAACACACCCTCTGGACATGCCCAAACATACAAAGCACCCTGAGATCTTCCCTGCAACCAATTCCTGCCACAAAGCGCCCTACTTGCTGGGAGGCATGGGTCACACCCCCTAAGGAGCTTGAAGAGCTCTATTGGACCACGCTGGTGCACCACGTTAAAAACACGCCAGGACTATAGATAGCCAGGACTATAGTCCCTGCAACCTAACCAAGAAGCCGAGCAGTCCTTTGGACACAGGCTTCAAAATAAAGTTTATCTCTCTCTCTCTCTCAGAAACTTACCTGAATTGTTTGAGGTGGGCGAGGCTTTACCGGAGTAGGGTCGGCCATTTCGCTCGCTCATCTGAGAAAAATAGTTGTGTGTCGTGCTCCCACGCACCTTTTAACAAGAAAAACGCGATAAACAATATCGACTAATACTTTCATCGGCTGTACCAAGCAACAAGCGCCGAGCGCACTGCATTTGCCGTACTCAATGCGCGAGGACACACCTGGCCTGCTCAGGAAGCTCGCTGGCAACGGCCTGTGCCGTTAAGTTACCGTTCGCGGTAACTCTCGCGCATGCGTAGTGAACTTCCGCAGACACGGTAGACGGTAACGGAAACACGGTAACGCTATGGTAAAACTTTATCTTAGTGGAGTAGCGAACTACGTTTCCTCTAAATGCCCGCTTTGCTTGACAATTCCAACGAGGGTACGGAAATTCTGAAAGGCACCAGCATGATGATAATAAGAGGACGTGTTTAGCAAGCGATATCGCGTTGCGAAATATGTACAAGCCCGGCACTTCTAGTGCGATGCCAAAGGTATAGAATAAAAGGAGAGACCAATAGCCGCGACGATCCCCGATGATGCGATGGTGCGTCTATTTAGAAATATGGCGACTGATGAAGATGAAGCAGCTCGAGCGAGAGCTGCTCACAGCGACTATGGGCACCGATGATGGTGATCACATCGGTGCAGCAATGATGACACCTATAAAGTTTCTACATATTCCCCGCCCACAACGAACCGGGTCAGTCCGCTTCCATAAACTAACAAGTTCGTTCCGATCCGATCCGGTAGGGCAGTGAGACGGCGAAGCAGTCACTGTGGCCGTCTTCTGAGCACACGCCAAGTCTGTCGATGCGGTCCCACGTAGCCAGGTCAAAATTCGAAGCCCGTCTTCGACGGTCTTGTACCCTGATGTAAGTTCAGGTTCGTTCGCTGCGATCTCAAAATAGTGCCTTGGAGGCTTCCGCTGTTTTCTGGAGTTCTGGACATTAGTGATACGAATTTTCGTTGTGACGTGCCTTGTTGTTCAGATGTTTTCTGCAGGTGTATCGTTTTCTTTAGAAAGCGATTGCCGAATATGTGCCGCGGCCATCTTTCTCGCATACCTTTCAAAAACGCTACTCAATCCCGCTCTCCAGCGTCGTGCATCGGTTTTCCTTTTTGTGTCGTTCTTGCCCTTAGAAGCTCTCCAGGTTCCAAATTCATGGTCTCCGCTTGATATATTCGCATACGGAGATTCTGCTGGCGTCATGAGGTTCGATGACCTTCCGACGGTCTTGGTCATGGACATCTCGGCCGACTCTTTCAATGCTCGCGAGAGTAAGGCACCTTCAGTTTCAAGGTCTAGTGGAGACAATGAATATGTCGCATTCTCAAGTCCTGGTTTGCGATGGGAAATCTGGCTGAGGTGAGGTTTCTGGTATAAAGTCATGTTCCGCGGGTGTGTCCAAGTCGCATGGATCGTAGCACTGTTCAGTCATTGTAAAAAACTCATTGAAGTTATTTGATAAATGCAAGGTCTCCATAATTTGGCACTTTTCTTTGGTGTCACATTTCTTATCTTTCAATCGTAGTACAATCGGATCATGATATGCGTCATTTCGTCTTCATAGTCAATGTTGGTGGTAAATTCCTGGTCCAAATCTTCGATATCAATAAGCGGTTCGATCTCCTCATTCAACAACCTCAATTCAACTTCATTTTTCCGCAGCTGGCTCAGAAAGCTTGTTAACACCCCGAAAACATCAGTGATCGTTACGGACGAGTCTAATATTGCTTTTGCGTTTCGACACAGTTCTCGTGCGATTAACCGCCTTTTTTCTCTTTCACTCTTCAGTTCGTGGAGGGCCATCTTACATTGAAAAACACCCTGTTCGTGCATAAAAGGTAGTTCGTTTTTCATTGCGCGATGCGCTGCGGCACCCCTCTCACCTTCTGCAGAATCGCTTTCTAGACCCATCGAAGAAAATGCTCAAAGGGGAGGATGTCTCGTCGTCTTGTCTTCCCATCGCGTCGGTCGGCCATGGGTAGCACCATCGTCGATATGTCCATCAAACGTTCCGTCGTCGGCTTCGAGGGGTCCTCCTTCTCGTAGGCCAAAGTTCGGATGAATCCGGATCGCACTGGGCCTTCTTCCCGGGTTTATCGGCACCAAAATATAGAATAAAAGGAGAGACCAATAGCCGCGACGTCCCGATGATGCGATGGTGCTTCTATTTAGAAATATGGCGACTGATGAAGATGAAGCAGCTCGAGCGAGAGCTGCTCACGCGACTATGGGCACCAATGATGGTGATCACATCGGTGCAGCAATGATGACACCTATAAAGTTTCTACAAAAGGTTAATTGAACGCGTCCATATGCCGGGCCCCATTTCTAAATCGATCTAAAAGATACCAATCCACTTTTATTTACAGAGATACTTCTCAGAGAGTTGGCCTGAGAGAAACAAGTTCCAGTAAAGGAATCACGGGTCCTGGAAAAAACAGCGGCATTGCTAAAGATCAAACCCGCGGACGTTCACTCCAAAATCCACAAGGCCACCCATGGGCCTACGGTGATAAAGGAACATGAACGAACATTGTTCCAAGCTTGTTAGGTTGTGCTCGCAAACGCAGGCCTCGTACCGACAAGGAAGCGGAACCTTGCGTTTGGCAGTTTAGGAATACTGTTCAGGAATTATCAAACTCCGCGCATCCTCGCTTGGCATTCAGGCCTCGATCTCGACTTTTCTTTGCGGGAAAGGTTCAGCCAGAGTCCTTCAATGCCTTTCTGGGTCATGAAACTTCGCCGTCACGCTATGGCAGAGCTTCGTTCGCTGCCGCGCCGCGGCGCTGGTGTTGATCGGAGGGCAGCCAGGGGCGTGGTCAGAGTGCGTTTGGCAGGGAACGGACCACGAAGTAAGATAAAACAGACGCTCGCCGCCTTATCAGCTGTGCGCTCTCGCTTTACGTGTCGTGGGCCGCTCAAATGGACGTATCATTTTGTGAGTGGCGAAAAAATTTGTTGCGAACGTGCATCCTGCTACAGCGTTCATGCCTGCCGGTCTGGCTACAGAGCAGCGGTAGCCGCCCGATTCCCTCCGATCTGCGGTTGCGCCCCTCGCAGTAGCCTTTGTCCCCGTACGAAACTTGGCCGGGAGTTTCATGACCAGATAACTATTGAAGGACTCTGGTTCAGCCTTCACAGCAGTATTTTTCATTTTTAATGACAACAATAAGCGGCGTGCAGGACCTGGATTATAATGCCTCGGACTCCCCGAAACAGTGACACCTGGACTAACGCTCCTTACAGGGTGGGTCAGCTTCTACGCTGTGCTTGTCTCGTTCTTTGTCTTTCGCTTCTCTTTCTCAAGAAACAAAGATCGGGAATAACCGCACGAAAGCCTCTTACCATTTCGTTGGGAGATAGCTCCTTTAAAAAAAATTGGCCGCGTATCTGCTCTTTTGGTAGCAAATGTCGACGAAAGACGGTCGTCCTTCATCGACATTTGCGAAGGGAATGCCTCCCTTCGCTTTCCCGCTCACCTCTTATGCTGTTCCTCTCCCGTCGCGCTCTGCCCAAGACAAGCGCACCAGATGTTTGCTCAAATTAATTTAAATTGCACCGTGATTTAAATTTACCGCGTTCCACTGCTCTAGGCCAGATGCTTCAATGCCAGCGCTGCCGTACTGCGGCGACGCGCGTGAATCGAGGCGCCCTACTTCAACGTTTATAGAACCACGTTGCCCTACTCCCCGTACGTTCCAAGCGGAACGTGGAACCTGTCTAGTCGAACCTTTCATAACTGCTGCCGTTTGAATTCTTAATAAAATGCCGCCAGGAGCTATAGCAGGCGACGGAGTGATGTTTTTAAAGACGATAGCCTTTCTTAGGCTACCTAGACGCAGAAATTTTGGTCTATCTGTATGTCTGTCTGTATGTGACTCGATTGAGCCACCCGGCCAAAGTGAAATAAAAGCCCCGCAATAGTCTTATATACCCACAGACAAATCTAAACGTCTAAGTCCGGTGCCAATGTTCATACTTGTCAACATTGTTGAACAAGAACAAGACATTACGCAAATAAGGCAAAAACGAATACATAAGTTTTATTTACAGTGTTCCTTTGTAAAAAATACATGGATGCTTTATTTGTGCGAAATGAAATAAATCCACTGCGGAAAAAAAAATTCCCTCCGTCGCCTGCTGTCGCCCGCGCCACTATAGCTTCCGGAGGCATTTTAAGAAATCAAGCGGCAACAGCTACGAAAGGCTCCACTAGATAGGTTCCGCATTCTGCTTGGAACGCACGTGAAGGAGGGCACCTTGATTCACGCGCGTCTCCGCCGTACGGCAGCGCTGACATCGAGGAACCCGGTCTGGAGCAGGGGAACGCGGTAAATTTAAATTGACTTAACAAACCTTTAGCGTGTTTATCTTGGGAGGAGCGTGACGGAAGAGGAACAGCATGAGAGGTGAGCGGGAAAGTAAAGGGAGGCATTCACTTAGGCGAAAAGCAAACACGCTCGGGTGTGTGAGATTCGGCGCACGTTAAAGATCCCCAAGTGGTCAAAATTAATCCGGAACCCTCCACTACGGCGCGCCTCATCGCCTGCGTTGCGTCGACGCGTTCAACCCTACAGTCAATCAATGAGGCATTCGCTTGGCAACTGTAGACGAAAGACTATCGTCTTTTTATTTATTATTTATTTATTTATTTATTTATTTATTTATTTATTTATTTATTTATTTATTTATTTATTTATTTATTTATTTATATACCTTAAGAGGCATTACATAAGGGGAGGAGGAGGAGAAAAGCGAAAGGAAAGGCCGAGAGGTTATCCAGGCTTAGAGCAAGGTGGGTTTATACAGTAATCAGTGACAACCGCAATTTTTTAACAAGAAAAGAAGAAGACAAGGAAGCATGCGCAGGATACATAGTCGGTCAACCAAAATAAGCAAAAAACAGCACAACAAGGTTTTCACAGGCGAGCACATTGAAAAAGCTGCACGACACGTTATACAGCAGCAAAAAAGTGGCAATGGCTAAGATTGTCCAACGCATTCAAGGTGAGCAAATAATGCAGACTGGAAAGATGATTGCTGTGTATGCGTTACAATGCTGGCAGGCAGAGCATTCCACTCGGTTATCGATAATACAAGGGGGGAGGATTGGTGTTTTTTTGTGCGAGAAAATATAGGTTCTATTTTATGGTCGTGGTCAACGTGTGCGGAAATGTACAAAGCAGGGTGAATGAACGTTTGGCGGACCGGCGAATCACTGTGATATAATTTGTGGAAGAAAGATAACCGGAAATATTTTGTGCGCATGGCAAGAGGTAGGAGATTTATTTTTTTCTTAATGAATGACACAGTTTCATAGCGGGAATAACATGACAAAATAAATCACGCGGCTTTGTTTTGAACAGATTCGAGCGTATCAGTAAGGATTGCTGTGGGGGGGTGCCATACTATGGAAGCATATTCTAGGGTTGGCCGGATAACAGTATTGTATGCGTGAAGTTTGGTGCCTTTGTTTGCAAGTTTCAGGCGGCATTTCTTTCTTTCTTTCTTTCTTTCTTTCTTTCTTTCTTTCTTTCTTTCTTTCCGTACAGCAAGGGGAGCAGAGGCAAAAGGCTTGGAGCCTGACTGGGGCCCCTGCTCCGGTGGCAGGCAGCGTGCGGGCACCGTATATTATATTGCACACTTGCAGTCAAAAGAGGGTACAAAAAAAAAACAAAAAAACAAAAACAAAAGAGGGCTACAGACTACAGAGAGTACATTTGCAGTCGTGCTCCTCGAACGCTCAATGCGCGACTACTTTGCACACACACACAAAAAAAAAGAATACAGAACCAAATTTTCGATACTGGATATCGTATCAAAACACTCGTGTGTTTTTTGCAAGGAGTGCAGAACAACAAAATATGCAAGGAGTGAACGAACAACAAAATATACCCGAAACAGAGACTTACTTCAGCATAGATATCTACAATGCAACAACACAACAAAAGAACGAACAACGAAATACACCCGAAACAGAGACTTACTTCAGCATATATATCTACAATTTCGCTCAACATTTTATTTTAGGTACATTTTTAATCTTGGGTAAATTTTAGCTATATGACAACCGCAATTAACTGCTCTAACAGTACATTTTTAATCTGTGTTTTTGACAACCGTCGGCGAAAATTAATAACTTTGTTCAACAAGGAGGGGATTTGATACCTGTTCTTGTGTTGCCGGCCATTGGTCGAGTTTGTTCTTGTGATGGCATTGGTCAAGTTATGTAGTCGTGGCGGTTACAGGGCTGGAAGTATTGTATAACTTGTTGTCTCTAATGTACTGAAGTCATTTGTAGCAGTATATTTGATTTGCCTTAAGAAGTGAATGCTTTAGAAAGAGTTCATGAGTAGGTAGGTATTCAGGCCTGCCGTAGTAATTTTCGAATATTCTTAATACCTTCTTCTGCAACAATAGCAATTTATTATAATTCTGCGTAGTAGTTGTGCCCCATACTAAAGCGCAGTAGGAAAGCTTAGACAAAAATAACGAATAATAGAGCGTCTTTTTTAACCATAATGGTATGATATCTCGAATTTTATATAGACAGCCCACCGTTTTGTTCAGTTCAGCGGTTAATTTACACACATGTGTATTCCATGACAGATTATTTTCAAACCAGACACCTAAAAATTTCTGCGCTTTTGATTGTTTGAGTCTGTTGTTTCGATAGGTCAAATGTATAGTATATTCAGTGGTTTATTAATCTGTGTGAACACCACATAATTGGTTTTACTTATGTTTAATTGTAACTTATTGATATGTAGCCAGTGCGATAGAAGGTGCAAGTATTGATTAACCCTAGTTTCCAATTGAGGCAAGGCCATATCCGTAAAGAATATATTGGTGTCGTCGGCATACATTATTATTTTGGGTGAATCAGGTATCGTCGGTAGATCATTTTATATAAATTAAATAGCATTGGTCCGAGTATCGATCCCTGCGGAACACCATTTATTATTCGAAGTTTAGCTGAGGGTACACCATTTACTAGCACATACTGATACCGATTTGCTAAGTAGTTGCGAAACAAATCAAGGGGAACACCACGAATACCGATACTCTCAAGTTTTCTTAGAAGGATTTGGTGGTTTACCGAATCAAACGCTTTTCGTAGATCAAGAAACAGACCAATAGTGTACAGTCTACATTCAATGTTTTCAATGATCTCATTTCTAATGTCCAGCAATGCCATTTCAGATGACCGATTTTTCCTAAACCCATACTGCGCATCGCAAATATAATTAAATGTATCCAAAAAGTTTGTAACCGTGTATTTAGAATTTTTTCAAATACTTTGGAAAGCACAGGCAGCACCGATATTGGGCGGTAATTATTCGCAGTATAATCATTTCCACCTTTATGAATTGGTGTAACCCTCGCTATTTTTAGTTCATCGGGAAATATTCCAGTGTCGATCATCTTATTACCAATATTAAACAGAACATAACTGATTGCAACGAAAGGAGCAGATAAACGGACTTTTTTTTTTCTGCACTGGATGTATTTCATTTGCTATCGCAAAAATTAAGCATTCATGTTTTTTTTATATAGACACACCGCATATATTACTTATGCATTGATTTTCTGTCTTATATTTGCGCAATGCTTTGTTCTTGTTCAACAATGTTGACAAGCACGAACATTCGCACCGGAGAAAGACGCATAGATTTGGCTATAGGTATTTATAAACCTATTTCGCAGCTTTAGTTTCACATTGGCCGGCTGGCTGAATCGAGTTACAGACAGACAGACAGACAGACAGACAGACAGACAGACAGACAGACAGACAGACAGACAGACAGACAGACAGACAGACACAGACAGACGAAAATTTTCCCGTTCAAATAGGCCAAGAACGACTATCGTCTTTAAAAATCTAACGCCCTTTTTGGAAGAAATATGGCTGAAACGCGAAGCTTGCTTCGGTAGAAATGCAGAGTCCACAATCCGACCAGCCAAAGTGCAAATCTACGAGAACGCTGGGCTCACCGAATGTGATGTTATGATTTTCTGTTTGCTACAGCAGAAATGAGAGTGGAAGAAGAGAGCGGAGTTGGTCAGGGAACAAACGCATGTTACAGTCCTATTAGTGGAAATTAAGAAGAAATGGGCGTGGGCAGGGCATGTAATGTGAAAGCAAGATAGCCGTTGGTCATTGAAGGTAACAGAGTGGATCCCCAGAGAAGGCACGCGTGGCAGGGGCGGCTGATAGCTAGGAGGATAGATCAGATCAAGAAGTTTGCAGGGATAAATTTATCGCAGTTAGCACAGAGCCGTTACAACTGGAGACCCATGGGAGAGAGGCCTTTGCCCTGCAGTAGACGTAGACAGGACGATGATGATGTTGTTGTGGATGATGATGATGATGATGGTGGTGGTGGTGGTGGTGGTGGTGGTGATGATGATGAAAGCAGTAATGAAAGTCGATCTTGTTGGTATGGTTACATACTTCGAGCAGAGCTGGCACGACGAGGATAAAAAAAGGACGTGCACAGTCCCCGACTATCAACCGAAAATTTATTCAAAGGGAAGGAATTGAATTTATTATTCAATTCATTGACTGCGTACATCAACAAAGGCAGCTGCAAGAATTTTTCGTTCGCCCTTTCCCAATCGCAGTCCTGAGACCAGCAAACCTACTTCCTTGCCCATGACCAGGTGTATGTGTATATACCTTTTTTTCGTTTGAATAAATTTTGGTTGATATTCAGCGCCTGTGTTCGTACTTTGTCCCCGTCATGTTAGCGATGTTTGAAGTATTCTACCAATTAGCTCTTGCCCATACGCTGTTAAATCTATCTACTAGTTTGGGATTGGGTGATCTGAATGGGCAGATTCGCTCAGCTCACCGTTCTGCTCTGAAGACCCCTTTCCCTTGATCCCCTCAGACAAGCTCTGGGAGAAGGCGCTGGGCAGCTCGGACTTGCAGACCCAGAAGAGTCTCTCGGAAAGCCGTGGTCACCGGCAGGCTGCGGCTGTCGGTCACCGAACGCACTTAACCGGGCTTTTGAATAAAGTGTTTTCTCTCTCTCTCTGTCATTGATTTAGACTTTGGGTGACATTCTCATCACAAAGATTAGCGTTTCATCATCATCGTCGTCATCATCATCATGATGAGCCCTCCCGTCCTGTAAAGTTGGTTTTCCTGCTCCGAGTTTCATTAAAATCACCATGTGCCCTCTTATTGTTTTTTAGAGTGCGTTTCAGCATCGTCATCGTCATGATCATCATCATATACCCTTGGTTCGCTTTCCTGCAGTACGTTTCTGGCGTTATGTTGCCATCAGTAAGGTATACAAAGCTCCGCTTTCATAGCTGGCCCAAGTGTCATAGCTAAGGTTTGCTGCTGTGAAACCCACAGCCTAAAAGACCCACAGAATGTGGCGTTGTTCGCAGACGACACAAAAACGTGTGCGGGCACGCCAAATGCCGCGCGGCAAAGAAGGTTCAGCTTCCATAAAAAAGGCAGTGGAACAGCCGTGGTGCTGATGTATTTCCACCAAAACGTCCCTGGGCGCCGCAGTCTCAGTTGTACGGCGGGGCGAGGCCACGTCCAGCCCCTCCGGCCCAGCCCGTGCGCTGCTGGTGGTGGTCGCGCGCCGCTTTCCAGAGCACCAGCTCCATGCAGGCCCTGGCGTCTTCCACGCTGTCGTGTCCCCTGGGCCCCTGCTGCACTTCCCGGTTCAAGTAGGCCGCGACCAGCGACCGCAGTGAGCGCCGGAAGGGCAGGCCGCGGTGGTGCGGGAAGACGATCGACGTGTCCACCACGGAGTCGTGAAGCAGCTTTAGCACGCGCAGGTCGTTTTCCAATCCGTGGCCGACCAGGATCGTCGAAGCGGTGAATAGGCGAAGAAGCACCGACTGCACGTCCTGCAGCGTGGTTCGTACGTTGCGGAGCGTCTCGGCCGTCACGCCGCTGAAGGGCGTGTTGTAGTCTAGCACGGGACTTCCGGGCTTCACGTACGAGTCGTAGACAGTGACGCCGTTCCATCCCACCACGCTCACCTTGACCACCTCGAGGCCGCGGATGGTGAAACACATCTCGCAGTCCAGGGCGAACACGCCGCCCGTGACGCCGTACCGCGCGCGCGTGCGCACGAAGCCCCCCGCCGGCATGTCGCGCCTCTTACGCAGCCCCTGGGCGCAGACGTGATACTGGGAGCGCTGGCAGCCGAGCTCGTCCACCGAACGGCGACAGCAGCTGAAGATGCGCCCGATGCGCCATCCCGTGTGGAAGTGGCAGACGGTGCAGGAGTAGTACTCGCCGTCGGGCGTGATGTAGAAGGTCTTGCCGCAACGGCAGCACGTCTTGCGGGTCGAGTTGGCCGCGCCGCCCTGCATCATCCACACGGCACGGCCGGGCTTTCCTGGGCACGGGCGCGGGTAGCCGCAGCGGTACAGGGCCCGAGGGGAGAGCCTGTAGCTCAGCAACTGCTGGTACAGATCGTCGGGGCAGAGCGGAAGGCGCCAAGTGGCTAGCAGCGGGCTCACGAACACGGGCGCAACGGAGCGGAAGAACGGCACCGAGACCTTCTGGCAGTCACTCTTGGCGGGCGCGAGCTCCCGCGATCCACCGTGAGCTGAAACCGCCAGAGCTTCTCTCTTGCCTTCGGAATCCGCGTCCGGAATGGTGCCGTTGCTGTTCCTCTTGACGGCGTTCGTCTGCGACGGGTACTTGCGGTTGACATCCCACTGGTGGTCCTCCAGGTCATTCAGATCCTCCCATGAGTCCTCGCTTGTTTCCGAGCCCAGCTGCTCGCCTTCGTCATCCTGCTTTCCGGGCACGAGGACCACCAAGAGAATGAGAAGACCGAGGATGGCAGTCAGGAACGTCACGGGCGAACAGGCAGTCAAGAAGAGCAGCTGAACAGCCATGGTCCTGCGTCGATGCGCTCCTAGCCCGCGGCACAGCAGGCACTGGATCCCTGGCCGCTAGGACTGCCGCGAGAGCCGATGCGATGAGCGCGTGCCGGCGTGACGACGTGCAACCGTCGTCTTCTTCGTCACACAAGCTCTCGCGAGCACGCACCCGCACGTGCATCTGCATAATCATGGCCATGCACTGTCCCGCCGGAAATTCAAATGGCAGTACCTTTCCCGTGGACCACACCACAGGATAATGGGTAGCATCATTCTGTAGACGAGACCGTGCACAGGGTACTGTTCGGCTTGCTTTTGTGGAGCGTACCACAATGTAGTTGAGCCTCATGCATCTATACCGAACTGAAACATACTAAACCCCCTTTTTGTACGAGTCATATCGCGTAGAATTGACTTAATCGAACATTTTACAGTAAAGAAATTTACTTCGAAGAAACAGGAACTCCAAATTTATTGGAGCTCAAACCCTGGCCGTTAGCGTCAAATCCCCGGGACTCCGGGGACACTGCGCCACGGAAGCTGGTGATCAATGCCCCTTTACCAGTAGCTCAAAGCGGAACATCACACTCTGGTCGGATTCGCAAAACACAGCTGAACGTGGTTCTGTGGTCTGCTCCACAGAATAGGCAGTGCGAAGTAAAACCACACGAAGCCGCTGATATGGGCGGTTCCCGCCTTCCATGAAAGAAATGCCGAAGAATAAATGAGGCGTTCGTTTTATGAGCCAGACCTACCTAACGCGAATTTGAGAAACAAGCGGAAGTTTGTTATCGGGCCAAAATGCAGAGCCGTCAAAACTATTATATGATATATTTTCAATTCCAGCTAGGGGAATTTTATGGACACAAGTAATTAAAAATTATGCCGTGAATTTGAGCATTATTTTGGTGACAAGTTTGGATTTGGCTCATATTGAATTGACACACTCAAGTTTATGCTGCATTCTTATGAAAACTTTATTTAAATTGACTTTCAAGCATTGTGCGATCAATTGAGTTTTGATAGAAAAGCCATTAAAAATATGCACCAGGGCCGTGAAACAGCAGGATCTGCCTCATTTTCTGTGCGAACTACTATCTGCGTACATGTTTTCAGGGCTTTATCTCAACTATTTTCTAGCCACTTCATTTTTAGGGGAAATTTGCAAAGTTTTTCTTGTCACTGCAACCTTTCCCGACTCAGTTTCGGTTTGTGGATCTGGTTCATTTCGAAAAAAACGCCTCAAATGTTTGTACGCACGGTGGTAACGCGGTGGCCTATTATAGCGAAAATGTTATTGGATGAAGTAGGGGATAAATGTGCCCTTCAAGAGTGGCTACCTATATAGCAGTCAAGATTTTGTGGCAATAGCCTGGGGGCAGGCAGTCGTACTCTACTGGAAGACTCTACGGAATACTCTACGAGAATAGTTGAATTGCCCGCCGCTCGTATCCGCCGCTCGTAGCTCGCCAGCCCTTCCAAATAACATTTGAACCAATCTTAATCGTGCTCCCAAAGACTGCTAAATAAAGACTGCGTCACTCTGAAGCCTAATGAATTTGTTTGTACTGAGCTTTCTTGAGTTCAGTTCAGTCATTTCTTAGTTGGAAGTGGTGCCTTGACTGTCGTGCTCGTTTCTACTCGTACGTCGTTGTGCGCCTTTGGTTTTGTAAAATCTACTTCCGCTTCTAAATGTTGAAGTGGCAGCACCCTCACAGCGGATATCCACCTCTACATGGAATTGACCCTTTCTGTAAATTCCGTGTTCCACCCGACCTAAGCAAAGCGTCTGAAGGTGTACTGCATCGTTTGCGTCTCAACGTGGCTTACACCTGAAGCTTCAAGTTCAAAATAGGGTGGGAGGATTCACCACTGTGCCCCACGTGCGCTGTGCGCGAGACTACCGAGCACTTGTTGTGTGTATGCCCGCGATTTTTCGCTGCGCGAGTTACAGCGGCGAGCTGCCTGTCTCGTGTTCGACGCGGACCAAGCCTTTAGTTGTGTCACTTTCTTGGACCCTGGGACAACAACAATGACTCATATTTAGGGACAAAAATTCTTCTGCGTTTTTTACGAGATTCAGGACTAAACAAAACTTTGTAATTCTTTTATTCTGCGCGTGGCTACGTCTGTACGCGTTTGCGTCGTCATGTACGCTTTGACTCCTTTTTTCTTGTTAGGCGCTCTGCGCTTCCTGGGCTCCATTCACTCAATTTTTTTTTTCTTTTCGTTAACTTTATTTCGAGTTTTTTTTCCTTGCATTACATTGCGTACCATTTTTATTTAACTTTTGTTTTCTCTCTATTGCTGTTTTCCCGATCTCTCACAGTCACTTCACTGCATTGTAATCATCCCCATCTGGCGTAGCAAGCACTGCCGCTAGGAGAGCTGACCTCTCCAGCCCACATTACAGAGTTATCTCTCTCTCTCCTTCCGCTTCTTCGTCTTCTGGAGGTTCAAGAAGCCTAATGGCCGTTTCTCGCTTTTTGGCAACTCGACTTCGAACACACGCCCAACCTGGGTTGTGCGCATGCGTAGCTTTGCTTTGCTGGAATCGCTCGAGAAAGCTAGGGAGCATGGAGAAGTTTTCTATCATGACGACGAAGCTTCCCGGCGGAATTGAGCTGATGGATCTTCTAATTCTGCTGCGCGTATCGTGCCGATTGTCGACATTTAAAGCGGAGCTTTCTATGCCGTACTGATGGCGTTCGATGTCGTGCCATAACACACTGCAGGAAAGCCAACTTTCCAGAATGGGTTTAAAGGAGCCATGAATAGAAAATACAACTTTGTTTAATTTGAAAGAACTAGGATTCAGTATCTCACTCAGCTCCATTACAGCCACAAAAGATGTTTTTTAACGAAACAAAAGCAAGAAGTATTTAAAAACTTTCAAATTTTGCGCCACAGTGACGTGTTATGAGCAAGAGTGACGTCATACGGGCCAACAATAAAACATAATTTTCAGTGCGTTAACTGAACGTTAGCATTCAAGTGATGCGGTCAAATGGAACTAGAGGCCCCATTACAGACTTACAGTCATGTGTCGTCGCGACAGGTTAGTTAGGCGGCCGCCAATCGCACAAACAAGGTTCCGTGACGTCATAGAAAAGTTGCGGGAAATCGGCTAGGGGGTCGTGACTGCTTCACACGTTTTCTTTAATATCTCCGTTATTTGTTCGAAGATTGCGATGATATTGGTGTCATTGTTATCGGTACTAAGAAGACTTTCTAATAAACCCAACTTGTATTTTATCTTCATGGCTCCTTTAAGCAAAACGATGATGATGATGATAAGCCGAGTCACATCAAGCACCTCGAGAAAAAAACGCTCCCAGAGGTCGGTATTGAACGAGGGTCTCGCGTTATGAATCCGACATCTATTCGATTTCACCATTCCGACACGGTTGAAGTAGTCTGGATTTCGAACTTCGACTTTGAGTCAGGTTGCATGGGGAAAGCTTGGCGTTTTAACCATCTTTCAATTAAGAAAGGGGCTTTGAGTTTTGGTTAGTGCTTTTGTACGCAGCGTGTTCGAAGCTTCGCTTGCCGGTTTTCAGTTCTGTCGAATGCCTTTCTTCACGTGCGTACATGAGGCCGTAACAATTTCGGCAAGATAAGCGCAGCCTAGAACG
Source organism: Haemaphysalis longicornis (assembly GCA_013339765.2). NCBI lineage: Eukaryota > Metazoa > Arthropoda > Arachnida > Ixodida > Ixodidae > Haemaphysalis > Haemaphysalis longicornis. The sequence continues at coordinate 148,927 of JABSTR010000446.1, read as the reverse complement.
TGCGTGTTGGACTTTGAGGTACCAGCTTTGAAGTGTAGCAAAACTTTACCCCAAGACTCTTCTACCAGGGTGGTTTTCAACGGCGACGTTGTTTTTCACGTGTTTCGTATTTACTCGCTCCAACTGACCTTCGGACAGTTCCGTCAACGCGACTTTGACTTAATCAGCCACGAATGACCTCGTTGCATCCGCTCGAGCAAACCACCGCGTTTCCGAAACATCTTGGAATGACCTTCGGCGTCGTTTTGAGGCGGAAGTTTCAGTTGGCGCATTATGCGAAAACTTCACCGCCACTAGAAAAAATTCTCCCACCTCCCCTCGCGGGAACCCCTGTGTAGATGCGACGCATACGGGGTTCTGTTGTTGTTTCCGTTAGGTTGATTCTCCCATCGCGTGAAACGTGCCGTGAACCCCCTGCCGCGGCTATGACGCAACGTGGCGCGGCTATGACGCAACACAATCCAACACAATCCACTTTAATCCAATCCAATCCAAATCCAATCCAATCCAAGCCAATTCAATTGAATCCAATCCAATGCCCCTCGCGAGAGAGTGTTCGCTATCGGAGAGGAGAGGGGGTGAGCGGCGGAGAGCGCAGCTCGCGCGGCGAGGAGAATGGGGGAGGGGCGGACGACAACGACGCCGACGCTGCATGGACAAGCCGAGTGAATGAGATGCGGTCGCATCTAAAATTTCAGGGAAGCTTATCTGTGCTCTGTCCGCGTTTTGTGGATTCGCCAGGACATGCTTCCTGCCCACACAGCCGCGGATCGCGCCTGCCACCGAACAGACCCTCCACGGCCACTACCACTTCTTCCAGTATCTACCAACTGCTGGCAGAAAAGGAAACCCTCCGTCGCGCGACGCATGCTTTACTTCCACTGCGTGGAACTGACATCCCTGTGGGCTCGCCCGTTGGGAGGAGTACGTGCTGCGGAGGCTTCGAGTTGGGGTGGCGTTATCCCCAGCAGTTACCCACGCTTGGCCTGCCCGTTATTACGCGCCGTTTGCGTACACTTGCCCCTTCTGTGTGCTTCCTTCGTCAGAAGCTGATGTTGAACACTTGCTGTGGATTCGTCCTGGTCTTAGAGACGCCCGAACGAAGCACCTACGAGGCACGGGGCTTCGTCCTGGGCGAAGGGCCTCGCCGAGATATCAAGCGCTGGATATAGGAGGCCCAGCACCGGTCTCTTGTTCCATTTTTGAGCGTAATTGATGCAGTGCTGTACATTTGAAAACTTTTTCTTATGCCATAGGGCAATCTCTCGCAAAAAAAAAAAAAACTTGCACTCACTTGAATGGCGAAACTGTTGAAGGTGAGCATTGCCGGACACGTGGTTAAGTTTCAGTACCATTGTTTATTTGCATAGTTGCGGTGCTAGTAATCGCCGTCACGTGCATCGAAGGGGTCGCCGTCTTCTTCATGGCGAGTGGTGGATGAAAAGTCATCCTCAGCATTGTAGACTTCCACGAGCTCTTCGCCATCGAATCGAGGCAGTGGTGGCGAAACCTGCAAGTCGTCTCGCGAAGTAGTGGCACACTTGTAGCCATGTCTCCAATTATCGACAATGGCATCTACAGACTGCGGAGGCCGCGGTGATTTCTCTTAAACGGGGTGTATTTTTACCTGTAGCATTAGCGCTGGAGTTGTTTTTCTTATTTCCCACTGCCTATTCTGTGGACCAGACCGTAGAATAATGTTCAGCTTAATTTGGGGTCCAGAACGCCGAGTTATATTCTGTTTTGAGCTACTTCTAAAAGGGCTCCACTCGCCGGCTCACCCCAGTAAAAAAAGCTTCCGTAACGTAGTGGTACAGTTTTGTGTTTTGGCGCTATCGCCTTGGGTTCGAGTTCCAGTAGTTATGTAGTTTGTTTTTAAGCACGTTTTTTGCGGTAACCTGGTCTCTTGAGTCCTTTATACGTATTATTTATGTAAAGAAGTGTAGATTGGTACCTTTTAGTTTGATTTAGAAGAATAACGATCAATTGTTACCATGGTATTGAGCTAGAGTGCTCCTGTCACGGAGCTTGTAAATCAGCGTGAAGAAGCAAGAAGCTCAAGCGTTTTTACATACCTATGGTCGGAGCTCTCCATTCGTATTTCTGTAAAGAGCCTCCCGTGACTTCAACCATAGACGACCTTCCACCATGGCGCTATACAGCAATAACAACCAACAAGACAACGAAGCTTTGTCGCCGTGAACAGCCAGCGCCAACCTCAGATACCACAGTTCCTGAAGGTTATTGTGTATTGTACACAGACGCAGCCTTCTCCCGCACGGAGGACGGACCGCTTTCGTCAGTTCCACACACTCAGCACTGAAAGGCTCGCGCTGTTATTCCACCGACACGCCAGACCCGCTGCTACTGGAGCTCCACGCTGTATATGACGCAATCAAAGCTGCAAGTGCCTCCGTAACATCAAAGAGGCGCATATATACACAGACTCACTCAGTGCTGTGAAGCACCTAAAGCAAGTGAAAAAGACTCCCCTGATTTGCCAGAACATTCACAGCCTCCACATGACAGCACAGCTAATGGTACGCGTACATTGGGTACAGGGGCACGGTAACAATTTTTTCAACCAATTAGCGGACAATCTTTCGCACTCTCCGGCCCCACCTGAATCTGAATCCGCCCCTAGCCCTCTTCCTAGTGATCCACGCTCCCGCCTTTTAGCCATGAAATCTCTCATGAGAAGGGACACACGTGCCCTAATTCCCCCGTGTGTCTGCTCCCTCCCCCCTAATCTTTCCCGGGTGGAGGAAGTTTCTCTGAGGAGGCTTCGGGCTGGGGTGGCTCTACACCTTCAGTCACCTGGACTTGGAGACCCGCACCAGAAGGACCCAGGAACATGTCCCAAGTGTCCGGCTTCGGCGGCTGCAGCTGATGTTAATCATCTCTGTGGACGTGCACAGGAACCAGAACAGCTCGGGACAGTGCGCTAAGAGGTGGTTGGTCTTCGGTGGGATAAACCGGGGGACTTCAACCGGTGGGTGAACGAAGACCGCTACTGCAGGTCGCTGCTGAACTTTTTACATGAGACCGGACTCCATGCCTACCTTTAGACTTGTACAGGGTCATCAATTTCCTGACTACCTGTGCTCTTGTACCCGGTATTTTATTTACCTAATGTCTTATCTTTTCTTTATATGCCGCATGGCAAAAATGCGAATTAAAAAAAATTGTTACCATGGTACGGTTCACAGAATAAAACCTGCATATTGCCGTTTGCTACGACCCACAGAATAGGCACTGCCTTTTTGTACATGCGCGGTAGCGCTTGACGACAGCTCTGTAATATTGTTTTTTTATTTATTTTTTTATTTTTTTTTTTGCTAAAGCCACTGCGCGAGCCAGAAACGTGGCGGTGACCGCTCGACACGCGTGCTGGCTATCGTGACTAAATAACGGCTTTTAGAGTATGATATCGGCACTCTTTTCTCTCATTGTTATGTGCCGCCAGGATTTTCATTGGTCGGTCGGAACCACGTGATATTGTTTACATATGGGCGCAGCCATTTTGTTTTGGGGCGCCCATCCCCTCTCTCTCTCCTCTCTCTCTCTCCTCTCTCTCTCTCTCTCTCTCTCTCTCTCTCTCTCTCTCTCTCTCTCTCTCTCTCTTTCTGCTGCGCGTACGCCAGCGCGGCCGGTCACTCTGCCCGTCACAACCGGCGGCGGATTCGTTGGGAGAGATCACAACACTGCAAGCCCGAAACAAAATGGCCCCCAGACGCTCCCGGGGGCCCGAAGTGGCGGTACTCTTAAGCGTAGCTTATTTAGTGACGCTAGTGCTGGCCATTTTCAGGCTCCTCATGGTTTTATCGATTTTTATTTTATTTTTTTTTTTTTTTGCTTACGCCACTGCGCGTGCCTAGAACGGTCGCCGCAAGGCACGCGCTCACAAGCACCCGACATTTTCTTGGAATTTTTCCTGCAACGGCGAACTTACGGCCAGTAACAACAGCTCCACTGTTTAAATATTCCGGGGTGGAAGAACTCATATGGTGGTGGATTACCCAGTGAAGCTGTTTCGGTTTCACTGGGCTGCCCACATTCAAAAAACAAGAAACTTAACACCCCGTTCGTCTAACGACAACGATGGTAGCAACGCTCAGCTTTATCCTGAGGGATTCCCTCGCTGTCGTGGGGGTTGTGGAGGTTCACAGAGTTTTGGTGACAGGACGGTCGCCATCAGTGAGACCAAGAAAGATTCGCTCCAAATCCAAACTGCTTCGGCCGTGCGGTGTTTTTCTGGGATGTGTTGCAACGAACTCTTAAAAAGGACCTAGACATTACCCCTTATGCAATTCGGTTCTCGCCTTTTCGAGGTGTAACTGGAGTGCCCTATGATATATTTGTTGTGATTGTATAGCTTGTGGAAGTGCCGCATGACGGACAGGCACGCGGAACCCCCTCTCCCAACGAAGTCCATTTTTCGGGAGCAAGCTGCGTTGATGCGGAGCATTTATGCGGCGCAAAGTGACCCACCAGAATGGCTGCATCTGTTGGATGCGTGCATCTGCTTGCGGAATTTTGACGGACGGCGCAGTGATGTGCATCTTCTAGAATGACTCATAACTTTTGTAGGCTGTAATAAGTGCAGTTTTCCATGCAGTAAAGAAAAAAAATGGCGGCAATCGGATAGACATCGGCTTCACAAGCGAGGGACCCACGTTCGATTCCTATCATAGGAAGCGTTTTTTTTTTCTTGAAGCGCTTTATATGATTTCGCTTATCATCATGATCGTTTTCTGAAACTCCTTATCATACCTCGACAAAACTGGGCACCACTCACTGACACTCACACAGAAATTATATATTTTTCCTCACGCACTCATTCACACTAACGCTCACCAGTCGCCCACCACCACTCGCACCTACTCGCGCTCACGCTCACCACTGGCCGTGACCACTCGCACTCAATTGCACGCACGCTCACCGCTCACGGTCACCACTCGCACTCACTCGCGCTCGCACTCACCCTTCGCCATCACCACTCGCACTCACTCACGCTCACGATTCACCGTCACCACTCGCACTCACTCGCGCTCACGCTCAACACTCGCCATCACCACTCGCACTCACTCGCGCTCGTGCTCGCCATCACCCTCGCACGCGAGTCTGTGCAGCAGACCCTCTATGAGTCATCAAACCAAACAGTATTATTGCATTACGGCATCAGATGTCCATTCAAATCATATTCCTAAATAAGCACGCCACCAGAGAATTAATCCTCTGGTGCCCCATAGCAGGAGCTCGGTAACGACATATTTCCGAAACTATAGAAGCAATCCAGCTATTAACAACCACCACAGCACGGCTCCTGCGACAAATATCCAACAGCTCACTGCGGTAAGCCCCGCAAATGGCGCGAATAGCGCGAGTGCACTCGTGAGGGTGACGGCCGGGGGCTCACGGCGAGCGGCCCTCGCACTCGCGAGTGGTGAGCGGGGCTCACTGCGTCTTGGAGCTCGCACTCACACTACGCCAGTCCTAAACGATGGCGAGGCTCACTCACCACTCACTCGTGAGTGGTGAGCTAAGGGGGGGGGGGGGGGGGAGGGGGGAGTGCACTCGTGAGTGAGCCTGTCGACCTATGCCCATTATGTCAAGTTGGCTTTCATGCAGGTCGTTTTACTCGGACGCAAGACGTAATCAGTGGGGCATAGAAAGCTTCGCTTTAATAGATCCGGGACGAATAAAGTTACCTAGCGAAGTATCCAGGCGCAGCACAAGACGAGGGACAAGAACACAGAAGACGACACGCAGAGCGCTTTCGCATGGCCTCCTCAACGCAAAAGCTGCAAATGCTGTCTCCAAGGTGTTCCGAGTATAAACCGGGTGACGTGTTTCCAAACACTTCGCTGCACAGAGCACCCACGTGACATGTGTGACGTCACTGCGCGCGCTATTCTTTTGAGCGCTTGCTAAAAGGAGCGCACCGTTCCGGCTCTGTGGCCTCGATGTAGAGTTCTGAGTACTAGAGCTGACGGCTTGGGTTCGAACCCCAGCAGTTCTATCTCGAAGTTTTTTTTAGGTACGGAGTACCTTAGGACCGCACAATGTCCGTCCGCGTCCGTGCGCATAGCATTTACAATCGCAAAAAGTCACACAGGCACCGGCAGGATTCGAGCCTGTGTCTGGTTGACCCACTGACCTCCACTAGGGGAGCTGGATGGCGCCTAGAGCGCGCCGGCGTGAAGCCACCGGAAGTCGGCGTCCTTGTCCCGGAAGCCGGTGCTTGCTCCCGCCTGACTGCTGGCGGCGTGCGTGTTTTCTGCACTTCTCTCAAAAGAATGCCTGCCTGCTGTGCTGTTAATTGCACAAGCAGGCCAGAAAAGTCTTCTGGAAAGGCGTTTCATGCGTGAGTGCCCTTAAATCATTCTTAATTTCCCGTAACTGATTTCAAGAAAACATTTGCGATGCGTAGAACGCGTAGAACGGCGTGTTAAAGCTGTCCGGTATTTGTCTCGCAGCTTTCCGCGTACCCAGCCCCACTTGTACCAGCAGTTGGTTGTTGACCTCAAAAAGGGACAAATGGAAGCCTTCTCCAGGCAGCAGACTTTGCAGCAACCACTTTACCGAGTCGTGTTTTGACCGCTCGGGTTCAAGAACGCGCCTGAAAAGCGATGCCATCCTCGACGCTGTTTTCTTTCCCGGAGCACTTGCAGAAGGTGAGACTTCTCTCTGTGCACCAATCCTTTCTACGGAAAGTCATGGGCTGCGTAGAATATCTTTCCCGGATGTAGCATCTCCCATGCACGGCAAAAGTGACATATACCGCTGCCCAAGGCCACACACGTGGGTGACATTTGAGACGGCACGCCGTGCGCGCTTTCGCGACGCCGCTCCGGAGAGTTCCCGATAGCTCCTTTCTGGCGCGGTAGACAAGCAGTGCGTGAGTGGAAGACGATAGTAGTAGTAGTATGTGCGACCGCACTCTCCGTTGTGCATTCCGTACTCGGAATGCCTGGAGTGTACGTATGTACGGCGCTTCAGTAAAAACCGACGGCTGCTATTCGGTTGTGCGAACACTGCAATGGGCGACCTCTCCGGTGGAGCAATTGATTGATTGATTGATTGATTGATTGATTGATTGATTGATTGATTGATTGATTGATTGATTGATTGATTGATTGATTGATTGATTGATTGATTGATTGTGAGGTTTAACACGCCGACGCTTGACGAGCCATGATCTGGGACCAATTTGACGCAGAAGCTCGCCCGGAATTCAGTCTGGTTTATGCCTGGCTTACGGTTTTGCGTATATGAACCATGTTTTAGTTCTGTAGCGTAGGCACCCGCGATTTCTCCCTGTTGATTTCGACGTTAAAAGCGCGCTCGACTGTAGAGCTCCGATTTGTGGGTCACAGTGAGCTTTCAGGGCGCCTAAAAAGTCAACTGTTGCAGAACCAAAAACAAAGAAACTGGCCTGACCCCGTGAGCAGCAACACGGTGTCCGTCTGTAGCCTAGGTGGATTGTGTCTCCCACATGGCATTGAACGTTGTCTTGCTGGCAACCGTGCAGGCAGCACCAGACCCATTTTTGGGTGTCTTAGCACTTCTTGCTGCAAGCCTTTCCAATGTATCCGCCATTCTTGCAGTTTCGTCGTTCAAAGCATTGTTGATTCCGGACAGTTGTACGCTGCGATGTGGGAACCAGTCCCTTGCTGACTGCTTGCTAACAAGCACCGCTCGCGTGACGTGAAGCTGTATTTTAGGCGCAAAGAATCAACGTTGCACGGTTACCAAATGGTCCAAGCATGTCCTCGCATATTAAAGACGATAGACTTTCTTGGGCTACTTAAACCCAGAAATTTTTGTCTGTCTGTATATCTGTCTGTCTGTCCGTCTGTCTGTGACTCGATTCAGCCACCCGGCCAAAGTAAAATTGATATTGCGCAATAGTCTTATATACTCACAGCCAAATGTAAACGTCTAAGCCCGGTTTATATGTTCATACTTGTCAACTTTGTTGAACAAGAACAAGACATTACGCAAATATAAGACAGGAAATTAGTACAGAAGGGATATTTACAGTGTTCCTTTATTAAACAATTCATGGATGCTTGCTTTCCGATAGAAAATGATACTCTACATCTACTGCAGAAAACCGCCGCCTCCTGCCGGCATATAAAAAATCACGCGGCAACAGCAACGAAAGTTTCCACTAGCTAGGTTCCACGTTCTGCTTAGAACGCACGTGCAGCACGGCCACGCGGTTCTATAAACCTTGTAGTCGGCCGCCTCCATTCACGCGCGTCTCCGCCGTACTGCAGCGCTGGCATCGAGGAACCTGGCCTGTAGCAGTGGAACGCGGTAAATTCAAATCGCCTTGCGCAAATCTTTAGTGTGTTTACCTTGGGATGCGCGCCGGTACAGGAACAGCATGAGAGGTGAGCGGGAAAGCATAGGGGGACATTTCCTTGGCAAATGTCTACAAAGACTATCGTCTTTTGACGACATTTGCAACGAAAGGGGCAGATTCGCAGCCATTTTTTTCTTGCAATATTGCGGTGTTTTGTGTAGAAAAGTACCTTTTCATACCTGGATGAGTCACCTGTAACTGCCGCTTTCTTCACGCATGAAAATGAGTTAATGTTATAAGATTTGCTGTTGTTTGTGCATAAATTGATGGTTGAGTTGTGATGGTCACTAAGCGAAAATCATGCTTTTTTTCAGAAAACTCCGAAACAAAAGCCACCCAATGATACAGCCCCAGTTCCTGACTTATCCACGGCAGATGAGGCATCCAGCAGCCCACCAGCGCCTCCTCCTGAGCCATCAGGAAGTGGAATTTATATTTTTTTAATAAACGGGGGTAAGAATAGGCTGCTATTTTTCAAATTAATAATCGGGGAGAAATTGGGTTTTTTTGTAAAACCATTTCGAAATTCGTGTTTCTTTCGGATTAAATTTACAGATGTACTAAGTAAAACAACCAGTTTATTTTACACGGTATATCGAGCTTCTCTAACGCGTTAAAATTGGTGTTTATCTCAAGCTGGTAATCGGGTGGATGTTTTCTAGAAAATGCTCTTTGAAATTTGGCATTTGTTCATCAGTAATGATCACAGTAGAGAGCATTGATAACCTCTAAGAAATGAAACAATTTATTCATGAAAAGCTGGTAATCGATCATTTTTCACTCATCCTTGTTTCAAAAGTGTCAAAGTTTATTTCGAAAATACGATGATGTGTGATTACATAATGTAGGTATACAAGAGGAGGTCCCAAGGTAAGAAACCGCCGGCGGGACCTCATTATCTTAATATCATTATCATCTGCTTGCGCAACATGTCCGTCTTCCCTCGAGACCCGTCTGATTGGCGAACGTATCTCACCTAGTAGGAAGCACTCTGGACAACACAGCTGTCATTAGCTAGGCACAACACTGTCAGTGCCAGCGTTTAGATACTTTTTCTATAATCGTTGGTCAGTGCAGCATTTTCCAGCCTGCAGGGCAGCGAGAGGTGTGCACCTACCAATACTCATTGAGCTCGGAAGCTGTGTTTGTGGGGCTTGCTTCGAGAATGTATGGGATGAGAACGGCGGACCGTCCGAGCACGATTGTGCGATCGCTACTTTGAAAAGGCCCATTCGGGGACAAGTGGGGTTACCCGATTATCCCGAAACATGTGCGGGGTGTAAGAATCGTGTGAAATCGGGTTTTACCCGAAAACGAACAGCTCTACGTCTGCACCAATTTATTACGACTAACAAGTCATTAGTGAGGATTGCTTTTCTCACCGCGGGAAGCAGTGGTTCTCTCCGCGGAAAAAAAAAATTACGAAAAATCAATGTGGAGGGGTGTAGAAGCGGAGGGCGTGGATTATCTTTGGGGGGAGTGAGGCGATCGCCCAACCGCACCGCCCCCCCCCCCCCCCCTTGGATCCGCTACTTATCAAATCACGCGAGTGCTAACGCTGCAGTGGACACACTGAGAAACGTCATACCCAGCTTTCTCGCTCAAAATTCCAACCTCTCAGGAACCTAGCAAAACCACTTTAGGAAAGTGGTATTTAGGAAAGAAGAAGTCAACGTGAAGATGAAACCACTGAAAGATATTCTGAATATTTTTTTGTGTGTAATTCGCTGTCACATCTTACTCCCCGTGCATTTCTATGGGATAGTTTCCATGGCTCAGGGACCTAGTCGCGCAACGTGCGCGACTTGAAACTGTGCACAAAGCAAGTATTCACCCCAAATATTAGGTGTGCAAAATAAGTTTTCATTTCGCTAAAAAATTGCAGAGTGATCACTGTTGAAAGGACTGCCATGAGCGGGAAAGCTGCACATGTGTTTATAGAGCACGTCCATATTACGTCACTCCTCCCTATATTACGTCAATTTAGTTTGAAATGTGGATGTTTTACATTTCTTTTGGTTAAACTGGTCCCATGACAGCCTTGAACTTTGCCTATAACAATTACATTTCCTGCTGATATCCATGGGCACAAACAATCCGTAGATGCTTTCACGTACCAGGTTAATGTTAAAAAATTGTGGTTGATTCCCCTGTCATAGGAATCGGTAAAACGCAAAAGTGAAATGTGCAGCTAAATCTGCAGCTGAGCATGATTTGCGGGTCTGTGGCTGTCTTGTGGGTGTGCTTGGCGAGCGACGTCCTGCTGGCGGGTCGCCACGGCAAAGGTGTACAGGCGTCATTTCCCTGACGGATATGACTTCAGTTAAATATTGGTATATCCAGGGATAAAGCACTTCCGTGTTAAAATATAAAACCCGAAAACGAACAACCCTAAGTATAACGTATTATTTGGTTCTAAAGGTTGCTCACCCGCAAGAAGACCCTAGTTGCAAAAGTGCACCCTTTACAGGCCGCTTGCTTCGTTGTACTGGCGTCACTTCCGTGGCGGATATGACGTCACTCAAATGTTTGTGTACCCCGGAATAAAACACTTTCGTGTTAAAAATTCTCCAAGATTTCTCTAACGTACTGCGCAGAATCAACGTTTTTGGATTAGCTACTCCAAAAACATTGCGCAGAACCCATGGGTTTTCATATGCTGGAATATCCAGAATGTCGATTTTGGGGAGTTGCCGAAATTCTGGGGAGGGACGTCGTCGTTGGAGGGGGGCGGTATAAATCCCTGGACGGGGATGCTCGTGGTTGTGAAATACTTTTTTTTTGGGGGGGGGAGGTGTCGAAATCTTATTGAATGGATGTTGAAGGAGGGCCGGTGTATTAATCCCCAAGTGCACGTTGTGGGATTCTACATTTCACACACTAGTGATTTCCCACCCCGCAGCCATCCGCGCTCAGCAAACATGCCTTGCGAGCGCCAGCTGCGGACGGGTACGTTGTTTGCGGAGACAGACAAAGGCAGGAGGCGGCGAGGGCAAAACATCAATGGCAGCATTTATTGATCCATAATGGTAAACAGCGCAAAAACAAAACTTAGACAAGAAAGACAACGGGACGAAGCGCCGTTCGCTCATTAAACGTTTCAGTTGCTAGTAGCGCTTCGTCCCGTTGTCTTTCTTGTCTAAGTTTTGTTTTTGCGCTGTTTACCATTATGAACCTATACCAACAAGCCCAACTCGCAGTTCTTCTAAATTGCATTTATTGCAAAGTGCGAATCAAATATACTGCATGCAGACTGATCGTAGGCCATAACGGTAACACTGGGAGCGAAGCATTAAAGGGACACTGAAGTGAATTTGTCAAGCTCCCGTTTTTGCTTGCACTGCGTAGACTGGCTCAAATTAGCACACTTTTCATTCAGTAATTATTTTACAAAGCGCGAAAGAAGAAAAACTACCATGCGTGGTTTGCGGCGGCCGCACCAACTAAAGGCTGTGACGACGGGAGGAGACGCACCGTGATTGGACGATGCCCAAGGTTGGCAACCAAACAAGTTTCGGTTTCGGTTCTGTAAAACAACGTGCTTGACATCCGATGGCATCGTTGGATGGGCATTCTCAATACCTCAGTAATCGTCGTCCCGCGTTTCTGCCATGTTGTCAGCTGTAAAATGCATAAGATAAGCTTCCCAGGAAGGCTTGGAATCGTAGCAATCACTAGCCGAGGCCTACGCAGTGGATGAACGCCCTCCGCGTCCCCGCAGACGCCGCAGACGTTCAAATGCCATGCGCCTTTCCCCCCATATTTGGAGCTTGCCTCACTCATGCCTGTATCGTAAAAAGCGTGTTCGCACCAGGCCAAGGGTCAGTTGATTCTGCCCTGTGCCTACTGCCCGCAAGCAGTGGGTGCGTACGGCAACAGCACGCCAACGAGAACTCGCTAGCGCGCCAGTGTCAGCCTGCGCGCGTTCTGTGAACTAGTTCGTGGAGCAATGAACGTTGCGGCCCCAAAAAAGGTGAACTCAGCACAGAAAACATCGGCGGAAAACGAAAAAGTTAACTTATATAAAAAAAATTTACCCGCGGGGATTCGAACTCGTGACTTGCAAAACACTTGCTACGACATGCCTAGCGCTCCACACCACTCGGACACGGAACAGCGCGGCCGGCCTTGGAAATATGAGGTATATAATGTATACCCAAGTTTACCCTTTTTTATTTATTTTTTGGCATTTCAAGCAGCTTAGGTGACTATTTGTTGTATGGCACTCGTGCAATAAGCGTCCCCAAAATTTCTACATCTCACGTCTAGCAGTTGCATTTCTTAGACGGAAAGCGTTCGCAGATGCGTAGTCGTGCTGCTGACCGCTGTGCTGTTCGCCCAGCGCAAGAAGTGCTTCCCGCACCCTAGTTTTACGCTGTACGGTAAAAGTATCAGTTAATTTTATTTCCTTAGTACATATATTGACTTCGCTGACTCTTCTCCCGCCTTCAAGAGGGCCTTATATTTTCCTACTGGGTACAGTTGGCGACGCAGCGCTTGTTTGAAGCGACCTTGACTTGGAGCTAGATACGGTTGTACAAACTAACGAAGTAAAGAAAGGCACATTCTTCCGCTCACAAACGTTGTCCTGGCTTCGTTTCAACTGAGCGAAACGAATTGCGACGACCAGTCAGCGACCGGCGGAACGAAACGCTGGGCCGACTGACTCTGTCTGAAGGGCCGGGAGCCGGCAGTAGCGCAGCCAATTGCCAGCTCATCTCCCTCCCGACGTCACACAAACCGCCCACAGAAAATGGGCGCGGTTGGTTGCAGAGCGGAGGACAGCATTTTCGAATACATTTTTCTGCTAAATAAATTCGCGGTAAACGCGCTCAGAGCGGTCGACGCAGGGCTAGGTAATCCGGACTACAATTTGCGCTCGTAATCCCGCAATGTTTACAAATTTTTTACCACAGTTTTCATCGTTTATCCGGTTGATAAGTCGTTAATTATTTTATAAAGCGGGAAAGAAGAAAAACTACCATGCGCGGTCTGTGGCGGCCGCACCAACTAAAGGCTGTGACGTCAGGAGGAGATGGCACCGTGATTGGACGATGTCCAAGGTTAGCATTCAAACAAGTTTCGGTTTCGGTTCTGTAAAACAACATGCTTGACATCCGACGGCATCGTTGGATGGGCATTCTCGATCAGAGGTCGGCGAACTCACTCATGAGTCCACTCACTCAGACTCATTTGGACTCAAACTCACGCGTAAGTTTGAGTTTGAGTGAGCGCGAGGCTAGTGTGGCAGGATGAGTTTGAGCTTGAGTGAGTATGAGCCGAGTGATCCCGACTGAGTTTGAGTCCGATTGAGTTTGAGTATGCCTGAGACCTAGTGAATTCTGAGTCCATTTTGAGTTCTGAGTACATTTTGAGTTTGAGTCCATTTTGAGTTCTGAGTACATTTTGAGTTTGAGTTCATTTTGAGTTCTGAGTACATTTTGAGTTTGAGTCCATTTTGAGTTCTGAATACATTTGAGTTTGAGTCCATTTTGAGTTCTGAGTACATTTTGAGTTTGAGTCCCTTTTGAGTTCTGAGTAGACTTTGAGTTTGAGTCCACTTTGAGTTCTGAGTACAATTTGAGTTTGAGTCAATTTTGAGTTCTGAGTACATTTTGAGTTTGAGTACATATTGAGTTTTGAGTACATTTTGAGTTCTGAGTACATATGAGTTTTGAGTCCATTTTGAGTACATATGAGTAGCCTAGCAGGCATCTATGGTTGGCTGTTTAGTTTCATGCGTCACTGTGGGCTCGGAATTCAGGTTACCTGCGGGTACGGCACCAATCGCGATCTGCATGATTGGTTGGGAGGAAGGGGGTATCTGATTTTTTTTAGTTTCTTGTTGAATTTTCATGGCCATAAGCACTTGCTGTATACCTAATTTTCGCGGCTGGGCGCGCGAGTGATAATTGACTGGTGAGGTCATAAAAAAGGGTTGTCTTAACTTTTCGTCCTGACGGATCCACTAAGAGCGTGGGAAAGGGTGTTGGGAAAGCACACGGTGGCGCTGGCGTGCTGGTTGTTCGCCTGCTACTGTTAACGGCTTGATATACTAGGGGTCACAAAGGAAGAGGTGAGAGCCGGGGGAAAATGGGGGCAAGGGCTGTCCTTTCTGCTGTTTCAAATGAATTAGCTGAATTGACTGGGCAGCGCCCCTTAAGACAGAATAATGACCACATTAGATTGGGTGAAAAGTGAAACTGAGGAGGCTAAGGCGTGTAAGGTATCAAATGAAAGGTCCGGATTAACGGAATCACGCGGGGTAAATAAAAAAATGCTTCCTGATTGTAGTCATCAGGCAGTCATAATGAGTCAAAGATTGGGTTAAAATTCAAAATGACGCTGCGAGGACATGTGGAGAATCAAATTCAAGGTCTCGATGTGGGGAATCATTCGTGACGAAAATGCGTTATGGATATATCATGACGTAGTCATGGTAAGTCATAGATTCGGTTAAAATTCAAGTTCATGACGCTAGGGCGTGTGGCGTATGAAATTAAAGGTCTCGATGAGGGTAATCACGTGGTTCCTGATTATTATCATGACATAGTCAAAATGGGTCATAAATTAGGTTAAAATTCACAATGATGCCACTGGGTGTCCGGGACATCAAATTGAAGGTTCCGATGATGGAAATCACGGGGGGAAAAATGTGGTAGGGCTATATCATGAGATAGTCATGGTTAGTCATTGATTGGTTTAATATTCAAATTGATTCCGCTAGGATGTGATGGGTATCAAATTAATGGTCTTGATGAGCGGAATCACGTGGGAGAAATACAAAAATGCTTCCTGGTTATAACCATGAGATTGTCATGGTGAGTCTTATATTGGGGTAAAATTCGAAGTGACCCCGCTAGGGCGTGTAGGGTATCAAATTTACGGTCATGACGAGGGGAATCACGTGGTACGAATAAAGAAAGACTTCGTAGTTCGAATCATGAGATAGTCATTATGGGTCATAGATTGGGTTAAATTCAAGGTGACGCCGCTGAAGCATGTGGGGCGTCAAATTGAAGGTTCCAGTTAGGGGAATCACGTCGGACACTAAAATAATGCGTCCTGGTTACAGTCATGAGAGTCATGGTTAGTTCGACTGGTATGAATTCCATATGACCCTGCTAGGGTGTGTGGGGTATACCCGTACGTCCGAAAGTTTGCGTCGATATCTGGCGCGGCCTGACTTGGGCGTAACAAGCGCGTACCAATGCATTCGGCGTACGCCGGTACCTTACGCGCTTACGCCGGTTTACGTCGTTGCGCGAGTACGTCGGTCTTAGGTTTTACGCGTGCATGTGGTTGGGCCTTTACACCAAAGCGAAAGCAGCACGGATGTTGTTTTGGTGACAAGCTCACGGAAACTCACTTGATTCGCTATCTTCCAGCGCTTCACGATGCGAGCGTCGCACGCAGCTAACATGCAAGGAAGCAGTTCAGGACGTTAGTTTTCAGGGCCAACACACATTTTGCAGCAAGCAGTCAGGAAAGTGTGCCAATAATCTTAAGCCTTTATTATAAGACCCGCTACAACCGCGTTACGGTGAAGCAGCTGCGGCGAAAGGCGTCTGCTACGCGCGGGGGCTCGCGCGGGCATCTCGGAGCCGACAGCTGGAGAAATTCTGGCGATATCAAATGACAGTAAAACCTTTTCCCTGTTTACGAATTTGTCGTTTTTTGTGCTTTCTGGTATTCGTTTTTGTTGATTTAGTTTTTGCTTAAGTGAGGAAAGTTACACGAGGGGCCGCTCGCTACAAAAAAGAAAATCCAATACCATCCAGTGAGCCACTGAGCGAGCCAGGTGAAGCCACCATCCGATGAACAACGCGCGCAAATTGGAGTGCGCGCTTCATTGACTTTGTAACGGAGATGGCCTCCCACTACTGCGACGCTTCTGACGCCGACTCGTCGGACAACCGATACGTCCAGCGCCCAGCGTCCCGAATCAGTTCGCAACGCAGTTACGATTGACACGTGGAAAAGGCGAACTGGATTTCGACCGAGCCTGCAATGGCCCCGAACAAAGGTGCTGGCTCTGTACGGAATTGACGCCATGGAACCGCGCGATGCACGGACTGGCGTTCGAGCTGGCCGAGCTCCGGCCGGGGAAGCTCCGCCTTCGGTCCATGCCCCACGGCGACGGCGACTTCGAAAAGGACCTAGAGACCGCTGCTGCTGAAGCGTCGTTCCTACTCTCGTGGCTTCTTCAGCACCACCAGTGCATCGACGAGCTCAGAGTCGGCTACGGCTGTCATCCAGGCTTTGGCAAAACAGAGACGCCCGTTCCCCATCCGCCTGCGACCTGCCACGGGGAGCGACTCTCTCCGCACCGGTACGCAGCCTTGAACTGCAAGCCTACGCCAGTACTCGGTCGAGCAGCCTGGGAGGGTGTCTACCACGATTGCTACAAGCTGGAAGACCTTGATTGCTGTCAGAGGACTCGAGAGGCTGGAGCTTGAATTTACCAAGATCACTCCCAACTTCGACGTTGAGCTGGCACAGCTGTTGCGACGCAATGCTGGCTCCATCAAAACGTTCAAGCTCTGCCACGTCGAGGTGCCCCGTCATGTCAACAAGGCGCTACGGTACCTCTTCAACTGCGAGTCCGCTCACGCTCTCCTCGTTCCACTGCTGGGGCGAACGAATACCGGGCATGAATTCGGTGGCTCGGCTTTTGCACTCGTCGACAGCAACTGAAGGAGCTCTGTATCTTCCAGATTGCGAGGCGCGAGGCAGATGTCCGCCATAGTGGAGGAGCTCGAGGCCAACACGACCCTCGAAAGCTCGCGGTTCACGTAGCAGCAGCGGTCTGCTGTCCCGAGCCGCTGTTCACAGTGCTTGGGCGCAACACCACGTTGAGAGAGCTCGAGGTCACGGGCTGCCGCATTAGTAGAATGTGTGGACACTCTCTGGCATCGCTGCTACTGAGCCATTATTCTGGCCTTCGCCACCTCCACCTCGGCGATGTCGAAATCTCCGGATTGTCCCCTGCTGCTTCTGGCAGTCGCCCCTGTCAGCGAACACCACCCTGGAATCGCTCCACCTTTCGGATGAGATGCTGCCGATCAACGGAGTTGCGGCCACTGTGCAAGGCACTGAGTACAAACAAACGCTGAAGAAGCTTCGCTTCACTGGCTTCAAGTGGCCCCAGAGTTCCAGGTATGCCAGCATAACAGCGTAATTCTGACTGTGGATAAAGATGTCTACGACATGAGTTCAAATTTTGTCGCAGAGCTGCGTCTTACCTCTTGCTGAGAGCTGGGAATGGGTAGGCTCAAGATGACTTCAACTACCCTGCACTCTTGGGACTAAATTTGTGTATGAGCTGCTGACTGAAGTCACAAAAGCATTTAGGCAAACACGTTTTATTTCAAGAGTGAAGGATAGTTTCTGCAGCTTGACATAACCTAACTGACGCGACATTGTTAGGGACCATGGTCAGTTAGACAAAAGCCAGCTAAATGCGTTAATGCACCGTAGAGTTACCAAGCTAATCTAAATTGTGGCCTTGGTTGTTTTGTGATTTAGGCAGAACTTCGGTACTTCATTGTACGTACTTATCTTGCACTCAGAGAAATAACAAGTTAGAACCTTACTGACAGCTGCGCTATTACAGGAGCTCTTGGACATTAACTTGGATATCGTGAAACCAAGCAAGGTTCGAAGAACAGGAGATGACTTCACAAAGTTGAGTTATGGGCATATTTTGTGCTACTGAGGCCCTAAAGAAGGGAGCACAGTGGGATTCTTAGTCCACAAAGAAATGGCAGAAATTATGGAAGAACTCTTTGGCATTGACGAAAGAATCGCAGTCGTGATCAAACTAAGCATACGATGTAGGCTAAAGATAGTGCAAGCCTATGCACCCACAGCTAGCTACAATGATGAGGCCATAGGTAGTTTCTACGAGGACATCGAATCAGCAATAAAGAAGGGAACAGGACAGTTGTCATGGGAGACTCATGCGAAAGCAGGTGAGAAGCAAATAGGGTTACGGTCAATTGGTATTTTTGGAATGGGCAGTCTCAACAGTCGGAGGAGATACACTGGTGGGATTTGCGGAGAGAAATAACCCGGGGCTAATGAACACATTCTTCTGCAAACGAAGGAATAGGAAATTGACATGGAGGGCCCAAATAGTGTAACGAAAATTCCGGGCCATGTGAAACCTGATGCGGGGCCAAGCATGCAGAGTATAAGTGTATGGTGCGGTTTCGATGATGCGACTTCGATGCATGATGCGGTTTCATAGTTACGATAAAGTGCATAATGCGGTTTCGATGCTGAGCGCTCGGCGTCTTAGGCCTTCGCATTTTTGCCCACGGAGGTGGAACTGTTAGGGGTAAAGGTTTACAGCTTTGCTGTAAAAGTGTAGTCTCTTTGAAGCGCGAGGCGTTGCAAAACGAGTGTCCCGCTGGGCTCTTGTAGTACGCATCACGTTCCAGCGCGAGGCGTTGAAAAACCGGTGTCCTGGTGTTTTAGTACCGTAACTACATGAGACAGAGACGCCGACAGCCCGAGTCCCTAAGGTGCTTTACCCCTAGAAAGCAAGATTAACTTCATTTTAAGTGACAACCCAGGTATTGTACGGGACATGAAGGTGCTAGGGAATATTCGGAGCAGCGACCATAGGACGCTTCGATGCAAAGTAAGGCTGAATCTCAAAGAGAAAGAAGTTTGTGAAAAGTAATAAACCCAGCATGGAGTCGGTGAGAGCCAGGACTGAGGAGCTTAAAATAATCCTCAAAACAAATTGCACTTTTAACTGGGGGAACGAGGACAGTGGGGAAGTGACAACCTAACTATGGCAATCACAAAGTCGGCAGCAGCTGTGGGAGAAGCAGTGTGTCGGGAAAAAACCTGGCAAACTAGCTCGAAAACAAAGGAACTTACTCTGAAACTTAATACAGGAAAAGCTGGTTATTTCGAGCTCGAATGGGACCGTAAAATTGTTCAAATTAAGGGGAGTTTGAATTAGCGGGCGGGCGCTAGAATGAATAGACATTGTGCCACACTGCGCGGCCAGAACACAAAGAAGCCACCTCTGTAATCGTTACCACGAATTAGTAGGTGCTCCTACATGTTTATGGCAGGTGATTTTGTAAATAATGTTCATGGAGTCGAACAGCAAACGAAATTAATTCATCAGTCATATGTTACAGAAACAGGCACTGACATGCATTCATGTGGGAAACAAGCCGCAGAGTCGAAATAATGATGCTGTTATGCTCGAAAATGCATTTATTTACATGGCAGGAGTTGAGGCAATCAAAAATTAAAAGCAATCGGTCAATTGCTTTACTTCTGGAGGAGCGGGTGGAAGCCAGGGGATCTGTTGGATGGAGTGCTTGCCCAGCAACGCGCGCATGACGTCATGTGCATTGGCGCAAGGCGCGTGGCAAGAGCGCTTTATTCTTATCGCTATGCTGCATGCGCGGGTTTAGCAGATTTCCGCAAATCCTCCCCTTTCAAGGAAGGTTACTGCTTGGAGCCCGACAGAGCCGCCTGTCTGGACTGGCTCACCGCTGTGCTGTTCCAGCTTGGCCACCTCAGGTGCAGCGATGGTATGGACTTGGGTAGTGCCGCTTCTTGTCCGTGTCGCCCTGGTGAAAGCTGTCGCCTCCACTCGTGTCGTCGCTGCTTTTTCTGCAAGCGTCCCCTCACTGCTGCTGCTTAGGCCGTTGCTGCGGGTCCGACAGGAGAACCTCGGATCGATGCGGGGTGGTGTACTCGTTGCTCGGGGTGTAATCTGAGGACTGGCTCATAACGCCGATGGTCTGTGCTGCTGCGCCGTGGATGCCCCTCCCACGGCGGCACGGGCCTCTCCACTATGTTCCAGCATCGTCTCCGTACCCGCCGCGGGTTGCCGCTCCAGCTCGCTGGTGGTTCGAAAGAACTCCTCGCTGTCAGGCAGCCAGGAGACCGAAGGTTCAAGCAGCGATTTGCCCCTGTCGTTGGCGAAGTTGTACCACGGCTCACTGGCAGCAACTGGCAAAGTAGTGCGGAGTATTCTACCCATTAGGAGTTCAGCGGGAGAGTAGTCGTTCTTGAGCAGGCTCGTCCTGTAAGCCAACACTGTTTTCTAGGCATCGCCCGCCTTCTCAAGGCAGCCCTTGATAACTTTGAAGGCTGCTACTGCGATCCTGTTGCTTTGAGGGTACCGAGGACTTGATGTGACATGTTTAAAGCCATATTCTTTGGCGAAGGCTGCGAACGGCGAGTGAGGTCCCTTTGAAAATTGTGGGCCGTTGTCAGTGACCACTACTTTGGGGATACCATGCCTTGCAAAAATTGACTTGCAGTGATTTACTACTGCCTTCCCAGTCAGTCTTGTGAGTTTGGCCAACTCGGGTGCACTCGAGTAGTAGTCGGTAACGATTAGCCACCATGCTTCCTCCAATGAAGAAAAGGTCATGCCGACTCACTGCCAAGGCCGTTCAGGAAATTCTGTCGGCTGCAGCGGCATCTTCTGGTTAGGCTTGTGCTGGAGGCAAGATCCGGCACAACTTTACGAGATTCTCGATGTCAGTGTCAATTGTAGGCCACCAAACAGTAGTTCTTGCTCTAGCACGGCACTTGCCGATGCAGAAATGAGCTTCGTGCAGTACTCGGAGAGTTGGACTCTTGTAGCTTTTTGGGCACGAATATCCTAAAGCCATGCATCAGGGAGTCGTTGACTTCGGTGATGCTGTCTTTATGCGGCCAGAATTCATTTAAATTTGACTGGAGGTCCCGACGGCCCTGCCAACCCTTCTGCGTGTATGCACAGAGCTGGCGGCAAAGTTCGTCGCGTTGTTGCTCCTGTTTTAATCCTTCTAAGGAGGTTGGGGAAACTGGGGGCGTCGATAACAGCTGACCCATGTGTCCTTCGATCTCTCTCTCGAGCTCATTCGTCTCGTTGTGGTTTAAGGGATATCTTGGTAGGGATATCTTGGCTGTGGTCAGTTCTTTGCCGGGGATCTAAACGACCCCGTATGCGTAACGCATTAAGCGCATCCACATCCTCTGTAGACGAGGCAGTCAAGGTGTCGAGGGGCTTTGAGCTGAAAAGCGCAACTAGGGGCTTGTGATCGGTCTCAAGGCAAAACTTCATCCTGAAGGCATAGTCATGGAACGCTCGCATGCCCAGACTAGAGCGAGTTTTTCCTTTTCAATCTGGGCGTATCGACATTCTGTTTCAGTCAGTACTTCGAGAGGCATAGGCGATTACAGCGAAGTGGCCGTTCTCTTGCTTTTGGCGCAAGGCAGCACCGAGCCCATAGGATGACGAATCTGCTGTGATCTTCGTCGCTGTGTCGTTGCTGTGCATGGCTAAAACTGGGCTTGATGAGAGTAGTGTCTTCCATTTGCCGAGTGCATTCTCTTGTGCGGCCTCCCAGACGAACTCTTGCTTTGAATACAGCCTGCTGGACAGGGGCTGCAGAAGTTTGTCAGTGTTATGTATGAAACGACCGAGGTACGTTGCCATGCCCAGAAGCCACCGAAGTTTCGTCTTAGAAGTGGCCTAGGAATTTCTGTGATGGCTTTGAGTTTGCGCTCATCAGGTCGAACGTGGTTGTTTTCGATGACGTGCCGTAAGTACGAGATCTTCGTGACGCCAAACTGACATTTTTGCTTGTTGAGCGTTACACCGGCTTGTCGAATCTGCTCGAGAGTACGTCGGAGTTGCTCGTCGTGTTCCTGCTTGGAAAAACCCCAGATGAGGAAACCTCATCGAGGCCTTGCAGAATGTCACTCGTGTGTCGTTTGAAGTGTTTGGGTGCAGGGCAGATGCCGAATGGTAGACGGTTGAAGCAGAAACGACCAAAAGGCATTACAATGGTGGTGATCTATTTGCTTCTCTCAGTCAGCGAGATCTCCCAAAAAATTGAGTTTGCGTCGATTTTCAAGAACCTCTAAGCATGCCAAGGGTGTGCTCAACAGCCGGGATCGAATGCTACTCGCGTAGTACTGACTTGTTTTGTTCTGTCCCGACGGCTTGCGTACGACGACCATTGGCGTGCATCGCGCTGTGGGTTGTGTGACAGGAGTAATAACGCCAACTGCCTGCATTCGCTGAAGCTGTGCCCTGGTCTTCTCGTAGAGAGTGGTACCCGTCGTGGGGACGTCAAAGCGAACAGAGTTGCGTCGGTTTGGAGCACGATGTCATACTCCTGTTGCAGCTTTCCGGGCCCTTGGAAGACGTCAGGAAAGTCTCTTTCAACGTTTAAATCCAAAACATTGTTCACTGACGAGAACAAACTAAGGTTGGTGGTGGCTGGTTTTTCAAGTAGGGCTGTGCGTAGACCAGGTAGGATGACGCTTTCCACACTTTCTCGGCAGTTGAGCTTGAAATGAAGCCTTGCTAGTCCCGAGATGCACAGTCTTTCCATCCGGACCCTGACGCCTCCGGTTGGTGGGATTTAGAGCAACGTGCTTGAAGAGCTGTTGGAACTGTCGCTCTGAAATAACAGTCTCATCCGCTCCCGTGTCGATTTTAAAGACTAGAATCTTGGACTTGACGAGGGGAGAGACCTTGCACCTGGATGAAGGCGCCGTTGCCGTGAGGCCCAGGAAACCTGGCTCCTGCTCGATGTTTCGTAGAGCATTTGATGAGCTGCAGACGGTTGAGAAATGGCCCTTTTTCCTGCATTTCTGGCAGACTCGGTCTTTAGCAGGACATGTGGCCCTTGCGTCGCGTTCTTTGCCACACCAGCCACACGATAGGACGTTTTTTCTTGGAGCCTCTTGTGTGGTGTGTGGTTGGAGGCGGGTCTTTAGCGGGTCTATTCCGTTGTGCTTTTAGAGCATCGGGGTGGACTGTTTCCTTTGGCATGGCCGAAAGGAGTTCTGCCTGTTGCTGTTGTACTTCCTCATTCTGGCGAGCGCTGGTTAAAGTCTTTATGAGGCCTAGCTGGGGTCAAGCTGCAGAGTTTGCGACAGTTTGGGGTCCGTGAGGCCCACGACTAGTCTGTCACGGACTAGTCTGTCACTAGTCTGTCTGTCTTCACAGAGCTCTCCATAGTTACAAGTCTCTGCTAGTGCGTGCAGGGTTGTGGCGAAATCTTCCACGGACTCACCATCCATCTGGACTCGGGCGTTGAATTTGGCCCGCTCGTAGATGATGTTTTGGCGAGGTAGGAAGTAGTCCTCAAAGCCCTTTAGCACAGTGTTGAAGTTTTCTGCTCGTCAGGGGTCAGCTTGAATGTGTTAAAGATGTCTGGTCCCATGGGGTAGACCAGTGCGTCCACCTGGCATTCTTCGGGTCAATCGCTTAGCCCTGAAGCAGCCCGGAAGCGGAGAGAGCACCAGTCTGACAATGAGGAGGAGGTAAATGGGTCAGGTGCCACGATCTGGAACGAGACAGCGCCGCTGTTTTTGTTGGTCATCGAGAATGAGTCACCCGAGAAGGTAGCTGGCTGGTCGCTAATCGAGATAAGGCCCCGTAGACGAGGCAGAAGCGGCTGAACCAGCTGTTTAGCGGCGGCTTCAGGGCGAGGGGGGGTTGGATGTGCTGACGTGTCTTTCAGGCGGAGAGCAGCGGCCAGCACATCCCACCGCTGCCACCACGTTGGATGGATGACATCAGGTGCATGCGCATGACATCAGGTGCATGGCGCATGGCGCGTGGCAAGGGCGCTTTTTTCTTTTCACTACGCTACACGTGCAGGTGTAGCAGATTGTCCCACAGATCCCAGTTCGAATTAACCGTTTTGGGTACCGAAACGTTCGAATTATCCGGAGTTTTCTCCCATTGAAATATACAGGGCTGTGCGGGGACCAGGGCGTCAGTTCGAATTAACCGAGTTTGAATTAACGAGCTTTTACTGTAACAGGAAGGTGTCTAGTACAGTGGACCAAATTGGATTGGCAGAGCTGACGAAATTGATTAACAGAAGTGAAAAGAATGACGATCCATGCGTAAACCATGGCAGTGATAGAGGAATCTCCAGAGAAAGGCAGAAGCTTAAAAACCGCTAAGAAGAAGCGAGCTACTTGGAAGAAACATATTGCACTCAGAGAGAAATAGTGCAACATTACACACAACATGGACGGGGTAATAAAAGTAGCAGAATCATTCAACACCAGACTTTACATTAGGGACGTTAGACCAGTGTAAAATGCCGTTTGCAAGCTTAGCTAGTGATGTCCCACTAGTAAATAAAGAGGACATAGAAAAGGCCCTCAAGGACATGAAAAGAGGAAAAGCTGCAGGTGATGACGGTATAATCTTAGATCTTTTGATGGAGGGAGAAAACATTGTACTAAAAAAGCTTGCTAACGTCTTTCCAAGTGCATAAGGACTTTCAATGTGCCCATAGCCTGGAAAAATGCTACCATAGTTCTGACTGCTAAGAAGAAAGACACCAAAGATCTTGAGAATTACAGACCCATCACACTACTGTTAGTTGTGTACAAGCTGTTTTCCAAGGCAATAGTTAACCGCATAAGCGACAGCCTAGGTTTTCAACAACCCCTTGAACAGGCAGGGTTTAGAAAACGATACTCTACAACCCATCACATCCATCAATCGAGTAATAGAAAAATCACGGAGTATGATAGGCCCCTTTACATGTCATTTATTGACTACGAAAAACCGTTTGGTTCAGTATGCACCGCAGTAGTGCTGGAAGCATTGAAAGAACAGGGAATAGAAGAGACCAACATAGGACTCCTAGACGACATTCTTAAGGGATGTACAGGCAGGATAGTCCTTCACAAGATACGCAACAAGTTCCCGATCGGAAGGGAGTACGACAGGGAGGTACCTTGTCGCCAAAGCTGTTCACAGCGTGTAGAGGGGGTATTTAGGAAGCTTGACTGGGAAAACACAGGATTGCGCATAACTTGAGCCATTTGAGGTTTGCAGGCGACATTGTCCTTCTCAGTGAGTTGGAAGAGCACCTGGAAAAAATGCTTGTGGAATTGCAACCAGATAGCTTGGCCGTGGAACTACAAAAAAATATGATTAAATCTAACGCAACGATAAATATTTATTCTGAAAGCACCCTCTTCAGCTTAGATAACGCAACGCTGGAGCAAGTAGAAGAGTATAACTACCTTGGACAAGTTGTCCGTGCTGATCCTAACTACGAGAAAGAAATCTGGCACAGAATAGGTACGGGCTGGGGAGCACTGGGCAAGCGCTCCCAAATAGTGAAAAGTAAGCTACCTCTATCCCTAAAAAGAAAAGTATTTAACCAATCCGTACTGCTGAGCAAAAACTTGGCACCTTACTAATAGCAAACTTAAGTCGGCTGAAGGGGTCATGGAACCAATAATGGTAAAAGTATACTTAGAGTCAGGAAACGAGCTTCCTGGATCCGAGGACAAACTAGTCTAGAAGATATAGTTCAAACTAAGAAAAGAAATTGGCTTGGTCTGGTGATGTAGTGAGATGAAATGACAACTGGTGGAGCATAAGGATACCGGAGTGGACATCGAAAGACAGGTCTAAAAGAAGGGGAAGGCTATTAGCTGGATGGAGGGGAAATAAGAGAATTCAGAAGGCAAGCAATAGAGTCTGCGAGTGCGGGCAGGAGCGGGTGGAGGTCGATGGGAGAGGCCTTGTCCCACAGGGCACCTGAGTAGGCTGATGATGATGACAGAGCCAAGCCAGAGTGATGAAGAGATCTCAAGTCAAATCATGAGCTGATTATCCAATCCAGGTTGTGTTGGGCTCAACATTGCAAAGTGCCAGAGCATAGTTTTGATTACCACACCGCATTAGGAAAGGTTGTGCGTCTGATAAGCAGACATCAAGCTGGAGGGGTAGACTGACGTCTGCAACGTTTTTTTTTTTTTTTTTTTTCTTATGCGAAGCTTATATGGCTAGAGTTCCATGCACAAACAAAATCTCCCAAGGTTCCACGCCATCCTGAGGTGCGAGGCATTGGAAGACGAACGTCTGAGTGTGTATGTGTGCGTTGGTAATGACGTGGCGTGCAGTTATCACCGAAGTCGTGCACTGTACAAACCCGATTGAGAATTTTTTTTATATATACAGTAGAATCTCGATAAACGGAAATCGCTTAAACGGAATGGCCGCTTAAACAGAACAGTTGCCTGGAATTTGGTTCGTTTTGTATTCAGATAACGTAAAAAAACTCTCGGTAATCGGAACTAAAATTTCCGCATCACCGTTTAAACGGAACCAGAAATGGAACCCCTTGTGAAATCCACTGGCATAAGAATCAGCTTTTTACAGTTCCAGCTGTTTCGTTCTTGTTTTTTTTTTTTCTTCCTCCATGCTTTTTTAGCCTTGTTGGCCTCGTAAGCCTCGTCTCGTAAGTGGTTAGCCGTGTTAGCGCAACGAATGCAACATCGCAGTTCTTGTTCCAGTCGTTCGGTCTCGATTCTAGACGCCGAGGCTACAGGGCTCACCTCCTGTTGCCTCGTTCGTGCCATCGTTGTGCTATTCATCGTTCATTACCGCGTTGCCGTCTTATAAATTCGGTGGCTCGTAAGCACTCGCAAAGTTGAGGCCTCTAGCCTCCGTGAAGATGCAGTTGCAAGGACTCAAACAAAAATAATTGACGCATTTTGTAGTGTACAGCGACTCATTGTTGTCAAATCAACTTTGCTGAATGCTGTGCCTACGCTTCTTGTAGTTTTCTTGCTTTCTGAAAACTACAGCTGCAGTCACTCTCTAGTGGTTAGAGTTCCATGAAATGCCCTTAGAAGTGTGTACGCACATAAATTTGCACCTTAGAACATCTCTCTCAGTAAACGGAACTCCTCTTAAACGGAACTAATTTTTCCGGTCCCTTGAAGTTCCGTTTATCGAGTCTACTGTATTTTTGCCTCAAGCTTGTAACGCCTCGAGCGCTGCCTGTAGGAGCGCCACTGAAAACCCCCTACTGGCCTGTTTCGAAAGCAGCCATGGGAAACCCCGGCCTGCTCCCCATTGTCGCCGCTGCTTTTGGGGCACATTCACGACTGAGATTTACCGTTTCCGTGCGTCCGAAACGCATATTAGTGTGGAGCAGTCACTCTGTTCACAAATGTGGTGTGTTCACGAGGGTGTAAACATTTCTGATGCGATCTTGGTGTGGTATATTCACTCTGTTGAGCGTTCGGTGTGTGTCATAGACCAACGTCGCGAAGCTGGCGTAGGCATGGAGCTGATTGTAATTCAACTGCCCTGAAATTTACTAACGGAATCCCTGTAGGTAGCGTTTCCTCAGATGGTCATGCTATGGCTATACACAATGATGTAAATCGTTTTTGTGTGCTTACATAATCTAGCCCTCACACTTGAGAGCCCGCCAGTTACGCTTGCCAATATCATACCTCAGGTATTGATCGCTACCATAAAAAAGCAATGTAGATAAACTTCCCCAACATTCTACGAAAGAAGCATGGTGGATAATACAAAATTATACCCAGGGATCTGCACCCGACAAAGAATTTAATGCTGGGTTGCTTGTCCTGAGGTGAGCGCTGGCAAACAGTCATCATCCGCTACTTACATCCACCGTCAGCAGCGTGGTGACAGGCTTGTTGGTAAGCCGCGGTCCGCGGCTCTAAACGCTTCTTCGAACATCACCATATGACATGGAGCCCTGCAGAAACTAGCACAACTGAAACCAGATTGCTTTATCAGATGACCCACTCTTCCAATGACATGTTTCATCGTTCGTGGACTGCCTACCCTGCACTTCAAAAAATGCATCCGCCGGGTGATCAACTGTTTGTTGAAGTCGAAAAACAGGAGGAGCGTGAATGCGCTTGTGTATGTGTGATTACTAAAACGTTTATTCCTTGATTTCAGCCGCCCCGGTGGCTCAGTGGCTATGGCGTTGCGCTGCTGAGCACTAGGTCGCGGGTTCGATTCCCGGCCACGGCGGCCGCTTTTCTGATGGATGCGAAAAGCAAAAACGCCTGTATGTACAAGATTTCGGCGTATGTTAAAGATCCCCAGGTGGTCCAAATGAATCCGGAGCCCTCCACTACGGCGCGCCTCATCGCCTGTGTTGCTTCGGCGCGTTAAACGCTACAATCAA
Source organism: Haemaphysalis longicornis (assembly GCA_013339765.2). Lineage (NCBI taxonomy): Eukaryota > Metazoa > Arthropoda > Arachnida > Ixodida > Ixodidae > Haemaphysalis > Haemaphysalis longicornis. The sequence goes on along the minus strand of JABSTR010000446.1, from coordinate 120,568 downwards.
TCGATCAATTCCTTGATTTCGCTCCGCATTAGGACACAGCGATCGTTAAGTAATTGAATATTAAGGGTAATTGGGTAATTGGAGATTAATGGGAGAGGCCTTTGCCCTGCAGTGGGCGTAGATAGTCTGGTGATGATGATAATGATGTGATGATAGTTAAGTGCCCGCCCTTCTCCTGCCCTCCTTGATGTCCGGCGAAATATCAGTGCATTTCACATCTAGTTGGGTCTGGTGAGTCCTACCTGGCTTAAGTTTAGACGAACGTATTCACCCTTTCCGAAGCTGCACTGTCTTTTTTTTTTTTTTCATTACTGTATGAGGTATTCTTTTTCGCCCGACTTGCAGACCATTTACTATTCTGTGGTCTCATTAACTTTAGTTTTTGAAGGCGTGAGTGAGCATATATTTAATGACACAGAGCCTTGCACTGTGCTCAACATTTTTGCGTGGCTTAATTAAAGGGACACTGAAGGGATTTGTAAACATTGCGGGATTACTAGCGCAAATTGTAGTCCGGAGTCCATAGGCCATGTTTCGACCATTCTGAGCGCGTTTACGTGAATTTATTTAGTAGAAAAATCAATTAGAAAATGCTGTCCTCCTCTCTGCATCCTCGCCAATTTTCTGTGGCGTTTTCGTGTGACGTCAGGAGAGATGACTTGGCTTGACCATTGACTGAGCTACTGCATGGCTCGCCGACCTTCCGGCAGAGTCAGTCAGCCCCGCATTTAGTCCGCCGCCCGCCGACGGGTCGTAGCAATTCGTTCACTCAGTTGAAGCGAAGCCACGACACGTTTGTGAATGAAAGAATAGGCCTTTCTTTACTTTGTTAGTTTGTACACTGTATCTAGCTCCACACAGACGCTACACAAGCGTGCATTCAACACTTCGCTGACTGGTACGCCAGTAGGAAAATCTAAGGCCTCTTGAAGGCGGGAGAAGAGTCAGCGAAGTCAATATAGGTACTAAAGAAATAAAATCAACTGATATTTTTACCGTACAGCGTAAAACTAGGGAGCACGAAGCACTTTTTTTGCGCTGGGAGAACAAGCACAGCGGGCAGCAGCTTGACCACACATCTGCGAACGCTTTTCCGTCTAAGAAATGCAATTGCTAGATGTGAGATGTAGAAATTTGGGGGACGCTTACTGCACGAGCGCCATACAACAAATAGTCACCTAAGCTGCTTGAAATGCTAAAACTAAATAAAAGGGTAAACTGGTTATACATTATATACCATATATTTCTTATGTTATCAGTGCTGGCCCGTGGCCGAGTGGTCTGGAGCGCGAGAAAAATTATTCCGGAAGTTACAAGTTCAAAACCCCGAGGGTACATTCTTTCTCTCTTTTTTTTTTTTTTTTTTGTAAGTTGATTTTATCGTTTCCTGCCGATGATACTGAGTTCACCATTTTTGGGCTGTAACGTTCACTGCTCCAAGAGCGAGTTTGCAGAACGCGGCAGGCTGACACTGGCGCACTTGCGGGCAGTGGGCACAGAACAGAATCAACAGACCCTTGGCCTGGTGCAAACACGCTTTTTGTGATACAGGAATGAGTGAGGCAAGCTCCAAATATAGGGGAAAGTGCATGGCATTTGAGCGTCTGCGGTGACGCGGAGAGCGTTCATCCACTACGTAGGCCTCGGCTAGTGATTGCTACGATTCCAAGCCGTCCTGGGAGGATTATCTTAGGCATTTTACTGCCGACATGGCAGAAGCGCGGTACCAGATTACTGAGATATTGAGGATGTCCATCCAACGATGCCGTCGGATGTCAAGCATGTTTTACAGAACCGAAACCGAAGCTTCTTTGAATGCTAATCCTGGACATCGTCCAGTCAAGGTGCATTTCCTCCTGTCGTCACAGCCTTTAGTTGGTACGGCCGCCGGAAACCGCGCATGTTAGTTTTTCTTCTTTCGAGCTTTATAAAATAATTACCGACTTATCAGTCGGATACATGATGAAGAGTGTGTTAATTTGAGCCAGTGGACGCAGTGCAAGCAAGAACGGGAGCTTGACAAGCTCACTTCAGTGTCCCTTTAAGTGGTTGTCAGGTATTGGGATAATCACATCCCCGAGGCAGATGTTTCTGCGACGTATTTATATTTGAAATGAAGCCGCATTCATTGTACGCACTGCAAGATAAAACCAAGCTCTCACTGTGCCAGCATCATGCTTTAATGAGGCGACAATAAAATTCAATTTTGCCTGACACGTTCAGAGGCGACAGTAATAATATGCTGCTGCCATTGCTGACGCTCGTAATGGCGGTCAGGAAGCACACAGAACCGCGTCCCCGGTAGCTTTTGTTGAGGTTCGAGCACTCTGTCAAGCCACGACTGTTTATTGAAGTGCCCTAAACGTACTGTTTTCATACAGACGTGACCTTAACAAGTTGCTTATGGCATGGAAAGGCAGAAAGAACAAAAGGGAAGCCAAACATTGCATGAGCGCCTACCAGCCACCCAGCGCTCATCCCATATAAGCCGTGGCAGGCAGCACACCCATCACGAAGCTCGAGGCATATAGGGACCGGATGGCCATTGTATGGGACCACCGTCGCTTGAGCGAGCAGCGCCGCCCGTGGCGAACCGCTCGTTACTGGAATGCCGGTGGCGGTCAGCGCGGCGTAGTTGTGCATGGCTTTCTGTCGTTCTGCTCCGGTGCGGCTTGGAAAGCGTAAATAACCACAGGGACTTTTTTCAGATCGGTAAATCTTGAAAGTAGAGGCGACCCTTATGAGGCATGCAATGTGTATGATTCACGCCCATACTCAGTAATGGCAAATAGCAGACGACGCTCAATGCGCCAAGCTGGAAGTCAAGCTGGAAGTGAAAGTCCGTTCCTTCGTGCAAATTTTTCATGCAGTGTTGTTGCCTGCGTGCAGTTTGGTGTATCGAGGAGTTGCAGCTGAATGCTCCTGCAATGCCGGCATGAGCAGCCGATCCAAGTATGTTGCGGCACTGGCCTTTGGCAGTAGGTGGCGAAATGGCGTCGTGCACGAGCGAAAGACAAAGTTGGGGGTTACCTGCTAAGATTTTCCCGCAAACTAAACTTCTGCCTGACGACGCTGCGTAACTTCATTACTTATGGTAGAAATGTGTCTGATCTCGCAGAAATGCGTTTACAACAGCCATCTGGAATCGTTTCCAGAGTGAATACCAGACAGTAGAATGTTACTGCTTGTCGGGGAAAATTATTGCTTTATGCTTTTAATAAGGCTTGAAATGGTTGCTCGGTAGTTGGTTAATGGCTTTTCAAAAAACAATTACAGCGTGGCTCAGGGACGAGAGACAGGAGGGTGCCAAAATACTGCCCTCAGACTCGCAAGTGAATGCTGCGGTCGCGTTTTTACCACAAGCTGCTACCTACGCTTGAAAATCATGCACTCCTCCGTCTGGTCTGCAATGTTTGTAGGTGGAAGATCGAGTTCCACGAAGCTGACATGGCGGAGGGCCAGGCAGTAAATTGGGTGAACAGAATATTTGACCATAATTTGAAATAATCTGGCTAAGTGTGAAGATGGGGGGCAATGCAAATGGAAGCGATCAACTCTGTTCTTGTCTCGCAATCTGTAACCCCATTTTAGGTCAAAACTGGCATGTCGGCCCTCAGTTAGGAAGTGGCAGGGGGAGGGGTGGGGGTTCTGACGACGTGCCGGGGGCCGCATGTGGCCCGTGGGCCGTAGGGTTGCCGACCCCTGGTTTAACGCAAAGCTGTCTCATGAGGGTTTCCTTGGTTGTCTTCTGGGTTTGGGCTTTGACTCGCAGACTGTTTGGTCCTTGACTAGTTGAGCATTGTGACCTTCACGCAGTTTGGTCTGTTGATTGCAGCGGTTTTGATTTTTAATTTTCATCATTTGCCATTTGATTTCGCACGAAGAAAGCTTCGCATTCAACCCTCGTCGACGTTAAAGGGAGGGCTGGATGATTTTGTTTGCACGTCCATGCACCTTTCTCTGAATCCAAACTGCTTCTAGCGTTTAGAAAATGCATCTGTGCTGGAGGACTTTGGCTGATGCACCTCTATTTGACGCGACTACGCCCGTTTTTGGTTTTACAAGGCACTGCTCTTGCACGATTTGCATTCAGGCGCTCGGCAAAGGATGCTTACGCATTTAAAAATACAGGCTGATGTTAACACTTTGCCACATTTTCTAGCGTCTTGGCCATCTATTGGTGCGAGCCTTTATTTTACACAGGTAGTAAAATGGGGAGCGGAGGAAGCAGGTCTTGTAGCTCGGGCTGTTGGGTAGTTGAATTACTTTGACTCTCGATAAAATGGCCACTACAAATGCGGGATTTCCACTTCAGCTCCCATTTGGCTCCCATGCTGTCACTCATGGGAACAGAAGGCACAAAGCTCACGGTTACAGAAAGTGTACACTGCTGCGACGTTTCCACAGCCACATGGTAACCAAACTCGTACGTGATTTTTTTTTTCCAGAGCACACGTATCCCACCACTGAGGCTGGTGTGGAAACCGTGGTCACTGAAACCAGTGAAAATAATTTAAACTGGTAGAAATGAATACTAATACTAATAGTTTTATTCGTACTCAAATCGGGTGGAGTTAGGTGTACAGCGCTGCAAAAAGTGCTCATGTCAATAAGGCCCACACCCAATTTTAGAAACGTCGCACGAGTTTACGTAGCCGTTAGTGCATCTAAGAACTCAACAAATCAGTCTAGACTTCGTTTCACCGCTCATATCCGCTCACAACACCACCTAAACATTAAAAGCACTGAAGCAAACTCGACAAAATAATGGAAGGCTGCGTAGTCCAATGTGCTGGCCCGTTCCAGTAACGATGGGAACACCGAGTGGTGGTGCCATCTGTCCACCTCATCACTGGTCTACATTTGCACCGTCCTTTCTTTGTCAGCGTTCCATGTGCTTTCATGTCTAGTGTCCTCAAGTTGCCGTTATTCACTTCTGTTTTCATAATGGAGAGGCCGCACAAGGTCCAGGCTCCAACTTCTCGGTCATCCGCCATCACTGCATAGAAAGGCTCATCAGTCTCTTCTTTTCTTTTTTTTTTTTTTTTTTTTTTTTTTTCCGCATAACTGCTGTCTGCCTTTTAACTGTTGTAGATTATTGGCTCCATTGATACAGTGGTTGAAAATTGGCTTACGAAGAGGCATGTGTTTCTTTTTTTTGCTAAAGGGGGTTGAACAACGTGATGTACTGCCAATGTGCAAAAACACACACATTTCTCATTGGTGGTTGCCTCTAACCTGCCTTTGTTATCGCCACATATATTTCCACCTAACATAGGCACTGCGTGTGACACAAGTTTTAGCAGAGCTCGGTTGTTCATTGGCACATTCCTTGTGAAGCATGGAAAAGGGGGTCCAGAATTCGAGGCCAGCCTGGTCCCAAAACAGGACATTTTCCCCTCTACAAATTGCTGCAAAGGTTTCCTACTCTGCAATAAACCAACCATTGAAAACAGAAAGGGATACAAAAGGAGGCAGTTGACTTCTTTTAGAGAGTGCATAAGGCGTGAAAATTTATTACTCCACTCAGTAATGACACTCTCTTCCAAGATAGATGCAATCCCGCCACTTCCTGCATGCGCCCAGCACCATCTGCTGGTTCCCTTGGAACAGTTCTTCTATTCTTTAGAGCAACTGGTATAAAAACCAAGCGGTTCGGCCTCAATAGTTCATAGGTAGGGCTGAGCCTCAGTGATGGTAAGATTTTGTCCAACACCCGCAGTTATTTTTGCAACATCAAAACATTCTTTTAGTTGAGCTGCATGCATTGTTTCCATAAATAAGGCTGGCTTGCTGTCGTTTAAAGGAGCCACGAGGTCAAAACACAAATTTGTTTGACTTGAAAGATTTGGTGTTTTATAGTGCTGCTAGCGCTTGTCCGGCAGCAAACGGTGCCGCATTCGCTGAGAAATTAATCAATTTAGCGTTAAAGTTTTGATTCTCCCGCCAAATCGCACGTTTTTGGGACGTCAGCAATGGATTCACAAGCGCGCGTATACAAACGAACTTGCACTGCATGATTTGGCTGCAGCGCTGCTTGCCGTCAGTCTTCCCCGATGGTACTACCATACTGATGCGCGGACCATTGCCTACCATTGCTTTGTTTTTTTTTACCGTATTTGCACCTGGCTTGCTTTTGTTGCTGTAGAAAGTATCTTTTCGTGAAAACGGAATATCCTCAACGAACAGGGTACGTAAGACGTCGCTTACGCCAATCGGCCAGTGCGTGCAAGACAACTCTAAAGCGGTGGACTGCAGTGCAGCTAAACCAAGCATAGTGTGCGCAATACCAATCAGTAAACATCGGTACTTCAGTGTTTACGTGTGCTTTCATAACTTCCACTGTTTATCTCCCCATTCTTACTGCTATAAAAAGAATGTGCCCTAAATTTAGGCGCAGATAGCTCGTTCGGCAACCTTATAAGCTCTGCCTAATTTGCGTTTCCTTTCGCCGCCCTCTGCCAATCGCAGAGCTGGCTGGTATGACATCACAGGTTCTGTTGCGGGAAATGAGCTAGTGGGTTGCATGGCCATTCCCTCTTTTCCCAATTGTATAGCTTATTTGAGCGAAGTTAACGTTAAAAGTGGTGTCAGCATGATTCTAACGAGGCAATCTTTCGAATGAACCAAACTTGTGTTTTGTCTTCATGGCTCCTTTATTTCGGTTTAGAGGCCGGGCGCGGCATATCAACACATTTAATTAACGCTCTGAATCGCGCTGGACGTGCGGGCTTGTACATATCTGGGAACGGCATATCGAAACCCGGCAATGAAGGACATGAACAGGCAAGACATTCCTAGAACTGTGCAGTGAACAGATGGGGAGCTGTCTTTCCAGTAGGGCAACGTGATGCCAGGCATTATAAATTGAACATTCTCGCTGCCCAGTGCTACACCAGAGCCATAGAGCAACTTCAGAAAAAATGAATTTTGCAATGAATAATCTTAACGCACACTGAGCTGTTGATGTTCGTGGCTAATCACAGATCTGCATATGCTGTCCACCCCCCGTTTTTTTTTGCAGGGACGCCGTGGCGAGACAGCTTTCCGAGGACGACTTGTACGGTCGTGTGCAGCTGCCGTTGGACACAACCCGACCTGCCAGGCTTGCTAGCTGCCCAGAGCTCGTCTTTGGAAGGCATGAAAGAGCTCCACCTGCCTGACATCTGCAGCCTGTCTTTGAACCGGTCTCCGAGCAGCTGTTCGACCGCTCTGGCCTCCAACACCTGTGTCCGTACTCTGAAGGTCCGCGTTAAGGAAGACCCCGGGGAAAAGGGCAGGGGCCCTCTGTGACATGCTCAGGGCCAACAGAACCATCGAGTTGCCTCGACATCATGATCAACAAAGACACGTACAAGTTTGTCGAGGAAGTTTGCCGCGCCCTCGCAGAAAATGTGGGCATCACCAAGATGCTCCTGGGCATTGACGAAATTCACGAGTTTGAGACGGCGACGGCACTCTCCCACTTGCTGGCCCACAACACGACAGGCCACCAAGTTCTTGTTTGGCTCCATGACCAGTCTTTACCCTGAGTTTGTGGAAGAGTTCTCTCAGGGTATGCTGCAGAACAAGACCATTGTGAAGTTTGGACTGGCACGCAACTTGCTTTGTGACGAGGCGAGTTTCCGCTTTTTCGAAGCAGTGCGCAAGAACCGGGAGCCCTGAACCGAGCGGTGGACTTTGTCGTCTCGCCCAGCATCGACAGGCAGTGCGGCGGAGGGGTTCGAGCGTTTCTCCGGCAGGCCTTGCCTCCTCAAGGAGCTGAAGAAGGGCGCGGGAAAAACGGAGTCTGAAGCACTGCTAGGCATAGCTGCAGCTGAGCGCTACTTGCATGCCAACTTCCTCCTCATCACGGGAATCGTTCAGCATTCCATCCAGTGCCACCCAGCAGAGGGCACCCAGGTGGACGCTCTCAACAGCGACTGCTGGCTTGCAATTGCGCGCCACCTCAAGGTTGCCGACGTGGTCGCCTAGTCCTGCCTCACTCGTTCAGTTCAACCATGTGGTTGCTTTTTGTGGTGTCTTTCATAACATCCATTCAGGCGGGTCAGCGTCAGAGAAGTAACTCTCTGCCTATTTTTGTGGCCGAGTGCGCAACAGATTTGCCCCAATGTTGTGTCTTGCCTGTTTATAGGGTGACGAGACCTTGTCACGTGTTTTCATGCATCACTAGTTGCGCCCCAGTGCGACACCTGTCACACATGCATCCAACTTGTCATAGTGTGTTCCAGCTCTGCGCCATATCATCACTTTTTGTGAAAACCAAACTTCCTTTCTGGAGGAGTATCGCAGTGCAATGTTGACACCTGTGCAGCGCAGTCATTGAACGTCGGCTAACAGCTCAGGGCGTTGATGACGTACGACAACATACGACAACACTGGGGTATTCCCTCCCAGCCTGTTCACAAGTCGGGAGATTTTTTAGCTACCTTTGGCAAGGCCAGTGATAGACAGTGCCATGTGTATGGGGCGTGGGGGATACAGTTGTGTTGTGGTTAACGTAAAAGTCAAATCCCTTCACATTTGGGTGCAGCCTAGCTTTCATGTTGGTAAAGAATACCAAGTTGTTGGGAACCAAAGAAGTAAAAAACCAAAGCCGTGTTGTTAAATTAAATTAGATATCTTCTAGTGTTGCTGCAATTGTGGAGACAGAACTCCAAGTGTGATCTCTGCAGCTTTTTTTGCAACCGCAATATGCTCTATCGCCTTGTACAGTGCTTAAACTTTTAAGGATCAGTCACCTTGTCTGTATGCAGTGCTGTTTGAGAAACACATTGTCATTGTTTTTGGTGCAGGGAAATGCTACTTACTCTGTTGTGGCTAAACGTTGCCTTGCTTATGCAAATGCTGATATTTTTCAAAGCGATTGTTGTAGGAATGTTGGTGCCCTTGTAGAGATGCAGTTTTGGAAATGTATTGAAAAGGATTCGGTCGAACCTCACAGCTTCAATTTGGCAGCATGTGGCTTGTGCGTGCAACTTTTTGTTGTTTTGTGCAATAATAATGGCACTCCTTTTTTAAAGGCGAGTATGGTGTTCAAGTCACGAAGTTCGATCTCTGTTCTACGTTGTTTGTTTTGTTTGAAGTGCTTTGAAGTTTCAAGAGTTCTTATTGCCATAGCTTCAGCATTGATGATACTGCCCCCCAGTTCTTCTGAGATGGAACATGAAGCTCTGAACACCAGCATAAGGAAGGGGCTGGTCCTACGTTCACCATTTGTATTGCTAAAAAATTTATCAGACCTTGCTATCATACGTTCTCGCCGAAGGACGAAATGGAAGTGGCGAATATGAAACATTGCGTACATACTATGCCTTTTTCGAGGCAGTGGTGGGGAGATGCAGAAAATACTTGCAGATATCAGGAGTTTGAAGAGAAACTGGAGAAAAGTTCATGACTGTTCAAATGATGTTTGAGGTTCCTTTGGACATCGTCTTGGTGATGACCTTCAGTGTTGCGAAGCTTTGTTTGTTCTGTGATAACTAGCAAGACAGGACGAATAAGCTGGATGTTTGTTCGATAGAAGCCTGTCGGCAAAATCTTCTCAAGTGTGCGTTGTAATATATGAAGGAGGGGGGGGGGGGGCAGATTTTAGGTATCTTTTTTATCCAAGACAAGTGCTGGTCTCTAACCTCTAAAAAGGTTTTAAAGAATTTGTTGCGAGTTTCCACATTTTTTCAGGTTGACTGATCGGGATTGTGTGCCTTTCTAAACTTTTCTTTTGAGCATGAATTATTTCGAATGGCTTGTATATTTATTCGCAATAAGTACAAGTTGTATGACGAGGCTTGCTACTTGTGAAAAGTATTCTCATAAATGACCTTGTTGGAATTGTACAAATATGCCGCTGTTTGTGAATAAAATCTGCAGCAGCCAGTTTGTCAGCACATCTCTGTGTTCTGTGTTGTTAATCAGATGTTGCATTCGCCTGAAGTCTCTCTTACATAGTCACCTTCTGCAGAAAAGCGTATGAGTTGAGGCAATGCTGACTTTGCGAGGGTCGAGTTGATGTTGTAGCATGTAGCCAGACGATATTTTTACGCTCGTGTCTATCACTGCCAAAAAGTGTTTACTGACCAGAAATGACAGTGACTTTTTTTTTTTGTATTGCTACACAATGGTAAAACTAGCATCACTAAGTAAAACCGTTGTGAAGTATTCTTGCAGCATTCTCACTCCTCCTCTTCTTTTGCCGGAGGAAAAGCAATTTTTAGGGCAAGTGAAATTCACTCCTTTATTCTTCGGTTTTTGAAAGGCCTATTCTATTGCATGGTGAGTATAATAATACCACCCTCTCAAAATCAAGAAAGAGCAATTTGTCGGGATTCTAAGAGTGCAACATTAATGCGAGGCCACTGGGCGCTGGTATTTTCTTATCGGACTTGCCATACTGTTCCCGGAAAAGTATTTTCCTCAGCAGCCGACTTCAAAGCAGGGTATCATGGAGGAGGGCATCTATTTGTCCCGCAATTTCCGTTTGGAAGATTCTTCAGATTTTTTTTTTTAACCCAAGTTACCACTCCACTACAGTTCACTGTCTAGCCAGTGAGGAGGAGGAGGAGGAGGAGTACAACTTTTATTGCTTTGAAAAGCCTTGTGGGTGGAGCCCTCAGTCCAGGGCACCATTGGAGCAACCCGCCGTCTTCGCCCGTTCGATCAGCTGCAGCTGTCTGCTGGGGCAAGAGCTAGCGAGTTCTCTCTCCCACTGCTCTGGGGAGGGGTTTGGGATGGGGTCAATGTGGGGGTTAACTTGGCATTCCCATACCATGTGGTAAAGCGTGGCAGGGACGCCGCAGTGTCTGCACAGGGGATCATAGAGGGTGGGGTGTATAGCGTGCAGCCTCGTAGGGTGTGGGTACGTGTTCGTCTAGAGTTGACGAAGAGCAGTCTGTTGGGGCCTGGTTAGTTGCTCAGAAACTGGAGGGTATCGCATTCGGCCAAGCCGGTAATGCTGTGTGATGTCCTTGTAAGTGAGAAGGGGGTATATTGTCCTTTCCTCTTCTTCTAACGGTGCTCGGCTGACCAAATCTCGAGCGAAGGCGTGCGCCGCCTGGTTTCCGCAGAGAGAAGAGTGGGCTGGGGTCCAGATTATTCTTATGTTTCTCCGAGGTGGGTGTTGAAGGATGATGCCGAGAGCGATTGTGGAAATTCTTCCTGCCGCATAATTTCTGTATGCCGCTTGGCAGTCCGTGATGAGTTTGGGCGATTGCGAGGGCGATTGCCGTCTCTTCTGCTTGCAGCATTGTTGCCTTCCGTAATGTTAAGCTATTGAGGAGGGAGTGGGGTGTGGCGGTTACCGTAGCTTTTACTTTATACCGGGCATAGTCCGCGGCGTCAGTGTACACCACCTCGGATTTTCCGTATTGACGTTGAAGAGCTTCTGCCTAGCCGCCTCTTCGTGCTGATGGTGTTCGAGAATGCATGTTCCTCCAAGGGGTTGAAGTTTCAGTCTTGTCCTGATTTCTAGAGGACTATGGCCGCGTCTTCTGTCTCTGTGAGAGCGTTAAGCTTTTAAAGAGGTCAGAACTGATCGAACCGGTGCTCGTGAGGCCGAGCCGGACTTGCTACGCCGTGAGATGGGCTTCCCACGATTTCTTCTATGGTGTTTTGTATCCCTAGACGTTCGGTGGACGTTGTCGGTGGCAGGGCCAAGGCTTGTTTGTAAGCTTTCCTAATAAGGGGTGTTGAGCTTTTGTTAGTCTGCTGCTTGGAGGATCGTGTAGAGAGTTACGTATGCGAGGCGTGAAATTATAAATGCTTGAACGAGCTTTATGGTATCTTGTTCTTTCATGCCATACTTTTGAGTCGATACTCTGCAGATCATTCTCGTTATCTGAGCAGTGGATGAGTCCAGTTATTGAAGTAGGCGGGTGTTCTTGCAGTCTTCTTGATAAGTCATGCCGAGAATTTTGATGTGATCGGTGGTTCCATGCGTATGTACCGTCCATCATTATGTAGAACGAGGTAGCTGGGGTCATGACGGGAATGCCATCATCCGTTTCCTCCACGTGGGTGCAGTTAGAGACAAACCTGCAATGTCTGTGTACGGCCGTGTATGTGTGAGAGAGCGCTCTTTCTCTCTCTCTCTCTCTCTGCTTTTTCCACGTCGGGAGTGCAGGAGAGTCCGCATTCTTTCGCGTACGTGTATACAGTATCTGCGGCTTGTAGCAATCTCTCATGCATTTCCCCTTCCGACGGTGAGATCCAGTGCAAAAATCATGCAGTCCATGGCAAAAATCCTCAAACAAGGAGATGCCTGGCGAGCTGTTGGCCAGCTGTTGGCTACTTCATGCAACAGTAAAACCTTGCTATCTATTTATTACTTGTTTTTTTTTTGCTCTTTGTGATCTGTTTTTTGTTGGTATTGTTTTCGCTAAATGTGGGAATTACACCAGAAGCCGTTCTCTAAAAAAAAAAAAAAAATCCATCGAGTGAGCCACTGAGCGAGCCAGGCGAAGCCAACATCCGATGAACAACGCGCGCAATTAGAGTGCATTTGTCCACAACGTGTGCTGAACGACTAACTGCGCCCCACATCTAGTTTTTGGACCCGACCTACTGCGAACGTAAATACCTTCGCGTTGTGCCTGCGTTGAACACTCTGTGGTGAAGATGGCCTGGCACTACTACGGCGCTTCCGCGACAGTCACGGCGGAGACCTGGAAAGGCCTACTGGATTTCGACCGAGCCTGCAGCGGCCCCGACCAGAGGTGCTGGCTTTGTACGGAATTGACGCCCTGGAACCGCGCGATGCACGGATTAGCGTTCGAGCTGGTCGAGCTCCGGCCGGGGAAGCTCCGCCTCCAGTCCATGCCGCACGGTGACGCGGACTTCAAGAGAGGTCGACCGACCGCTACTGCCGAGGCTTCGTTCCTGCTGTCGTGGCTTCTTCAGCACCACCCGTGCATCGAAGAGCTCAATGTCGCCTACAACCTTCATCCAAGCAATGATGGCAAGCACACGCCTTTCCCCATCCGTCTTCGTCCTGCCTCGGGGAGCGATTCGCGCCGCACCATTCGCTACCTGGAACTTGAAGGCTGCATTGATGATAGGTTGAGCACTGTTTTGGGAGCCCAGCACAGTAGCTTCGGGCTGGAAGATCTTGATGCGGTCGGCGGACTCGAGAGCGTGAGGCTTTCATATAAGCAGATCTCGCCCAAGTTGGCTGCTCTGCTGGCGAAGCTGTTGAGACGCAATGCGGGCTCCATCAAATCTTTCGAGATCTTCAACGATGAGGGGCCACGTCACGTCAACGAAGCGCTACGTTATCTCTTCAACTGCGAGTCTCTCAGGCTCCTCGCCTACCACTGCGGCGGTCGCCCGTCGAGCATGAACTCGGTGGCTCGGCTCCTGCACTCGTCGACAGCCCTGAAGGAGCTCACAATCGCCCAGATTGCGAGCACAGAGCAGATGTCCCTCATAGCGAAGGAGCTCGAGGCGAACACGACCCTGACGTTGCTCAACGTTCACGTCGGAGGAGCGATCTGCTCTCCGGAGCCAGTGTTCACGGCGCTTTGTGCCAACGCCACGTTGAAGGAGCTACAGGTCACTGACTGCCACATTAGAGGAGAGTGTGGACGGGCTTTGGCTTTGCTGCTGCTCAAAAACACGGGCCTTCGTCACCTGTACATTGGTGATGTTGAAATGTCCGAATCGTCCATGTTCCTTTTGGCAGATGCCCTGGCGCTGAACACCACCCTGGAATCGCTCCACTTTTCGAGTGAAATGCTTCCGGAATATGGGGTTGCGGCATTGTGCAAGGCACTGCGTACGAACAAAACACTGAAGAAGCTGATCTTCACCGACTTCGAGTGGGTTGAAGACTTCAGGTAATCAAACTTAGCAACGTAATTTGAACAAGGTTTCTCCTAAGTTTGCCACCGTGTTTTACAAAATGAGTGATCCCTCAAGCACAGTGGGAAAGCAGTACAAAGCAGCAGTAAGGGAGCAAAAGCTTTTGGTAACTAGCTCGCACTGTTATGGCCTGGAAGGGCATTGCTTTCAGCAACAAACGATCACAAATATTGACTTACGTTAAAAGCTCACAGTAAAACAAAGCTCTAGCAGTGACGTAATTAGGGAAAATACCACAGACAGGGCAGTCTGCGTGTCAACGCTGGTAGAATTTAGGATCCGCCATCGAAAGAAGCCAGCTTTTTGTTGGTTGCCAGCAATCCCAAAACTTGTGCTTCAGATCTCATTAAGTAGTGCAAAATGTTGGCAGTTCAGTAAAAGTTACTTCGAGTTTCCCTGTGTGTAGTGTACACCCTGCAAATTTCCATTGAAATGGGCACGTTTGTTATTATTGGGTTCACTCCTCAGTATGAACCGAAGCTGCTTGTAACTTGGTTCTAGAAAGCAGCAAATATTTTGGGTCTTTGATTCAGTAAGTACCACAGCAGTGCTGGAAGCATTAAAAGACCAGGGAACAGAGGAGACCTACATGAAACTCCTAGACGACATCAAGGATGTAAGGTAAGAATAATCCTTCGCAGGCAAAGCGGCAAATTCCCTATCTGAAAGGGTGTTCCGCAGGGATATACCATATCGCCAAAGCTGTTCACAGCATGTCTGGAAAGGGTATTCAGGAAGCTCGACTGGAAAAAACAGGACTACTGATAAACGGAGAATACTTGAGCTTTTTGAGGTTTGCAGACGACATAGTTTTGCTGAGCGAGTGTGCAGAACACGTGCAAAAAATGCTTGAAAAGCTAAATACAGAAAGCAAGGCCGTGGCGCTATAATATGAAAAGATTTAATGTAATGGAAAATAAACACGCCGAAAGCGCCCCGATCTGTCATCGGCACTTACTTGTGTAGACATGGGGAATGTCTACTTTCATATGTCGTTGGCTGGGGCGCCTGACCTGCCTTTCTTATAATCAGCAGATGTGTTTTCACATAATAAGGTAGCTGCGAGCGACTATGGATTGGGAGCTTGATGGATCGAGCAACCTTTTCTGGCGCTGGGCAGGCTCTTTGCAAAACACGAAAAAGAGGGTGAAAAGTGAAGGCCGTGCCTGTCGCGAGACAGGGCTTTTTCAAAAACCCTCTAGGAATTGCTCCACAGGTTACGAACATGCAAGGAATTTAATGCTGTCTTCATTTCCCCTTGGGAGAACAGCTACTGTTGGAGAATAGTTACCGGGAATAAAAAATGAGGCGGTTCACTCCTCCCCTCGAGGGTGTATAAAGTGGGAAAATTTACTGCCTGACTGAACAGCAAGGGTTGTCAGCAGGCAGGGAATTCCTAGCACTGAGCAGCTATGGAAAAGTCTGTCTATACTCGGTTACAACTCAAGAACGGCACCACCTCATGTAGTGTATCACTCCGCCAAAGCGCCGGACCCGTGACGTCAGTGCGCGCGCGTTTTGAAAGGGGTTTGCTATGAATGCGTGATATCGTCTGCCTTGTCTCACGCAGTTTGTTTGTCGTCACTGGAGTCGTTTATGAGCATATTAAGTCCAAAAAATTACGAGAATGGCTCACGCCACGTTCAAAATATTCCCAGTAACTCCCTACTTGCGCCGCGCGGAGAAACATCTGGCTACGGTGATAAGGCACAGTGGCAACTTCCGGTGCCGTTCTCAAGTTGTCACCGAGTATAGTAATAAGATAACGGGGTACCAACCGTTAAAAATTTTGGAAATAAACCATCTAAGAGAACACTGGGCTGTTGATGTGTGTGGCTAATCACAGACCTGCATGTTCTGTCTCTCCCCTTTTTTAGCACTGAACCCGTGTCGAGACAGATTTCTAAGGGCGACTTGTACGACCGTGTGCAGCTGACGTGGACAGAGCCCGACCTGCCAGGCTTGACAGCTGCCCTGAACTTGTCTTCTGCGGGCCTTGAGAGACTCTACCTGCTTCACTTCCCGAACCTGTCTGTGGGCCGTCTCAAGCTGCTCTTCAACGCCCTGGCCTCCAACACGTCTGTCCGTACTCTGGGGGTCCGCATTGAGGAGGACCCCAGGGAAAAGGGCAGGGCCCTCTGCAAAGCACTGAGGTCCAACCGAACCATCCAGTTCCTCGATCTGTACGTCGACTGTGACGAGTACAAGTTTGTCGGGGAAGTTTTCCGCGCCCTCGAAGAAAATGCGGGCATCACCAAGATGCACCTGGGCATTGGCAGTGTGCGCAGGTTTGAGACGGCGACGGCGCTGTCCCACTTGCTGGCCCACAACACGACGGCCACCAAGTGTTTCCTCACTTTCTTCGACAAGCTTTACCCGAAGTTTGTGCAAGAGATCTCGCAGGGCATGCTGCAGAACAGGACAATTGTGAAGTTTGGACTGAGGCACAACTTGCCTTGCGACGAGGCAAGTTTCCCCCTCTTCGAAGCGGTGCGCAGGAACCGGGGAGCCCTGAACCGAGCGGTGGACTTTGTCGTCTCGCCCAGCATAGACAGGCAGTGCGCGGAGGGGTTCGAGCGTTTCTCCGGCAGGCCTTACTTCCTCAAGCAGCTGAAGAAGGGCGCAGGAAAAACGGAGTCTGAAGCACTGCTAGGCATAGCTGCAGCTGAGCGGTACTTGCGTGCCAACTTCCTCCTCATCACGGGAATCGTTCAGCATTCCGTCCAGTGCCACCCAGCAGAGTGCACCCAGGTGGACGCTCTCAACAGCGACTGCTGGCTTGCGATTGTTCGTCACCTCAAGCTTGCCGACGTGGTCGCCTAGTCCTGCCTCACTCGTTCAATGCACTACCTGACCTATCCATGCGTCAGTCAGCCTGTGATAACCAATGCCAGATGCATCTGTCAAGGCAGTGTGCCAGTGGGAACCTGGCTTTAAATTTTAATGCAGTCTGTCGATGGTTGCCAGAAAGCATCTGCTTTTTTGTTTAGCGCAGTCTGACAGAACCTTTTGTTGTGTTGGCACCCAATTCTCATGTATCTCGTTTTGTTAATCATTTCTTTCATTGAATTGATCTTAATTAATTAATATACATTGCACAATGTCCAAAGTGTTTGAACATTTGCTGTGATGGCATAATTTTTGTAATCAACATTATGAATAAAAGTCATCGTATGTTTGCTTTTTGATACATTTTTTGGAGTTGGCCCAGTCCAAATGACGGATAAGAAAATTTCCCGCTGAACTGTTGTAGCTCTCTTATTCATCCAAATGTGTGTTTCATTGTACTGTGTTTGCACGATTGCAATGCACACCTTTTTCGCTAAATAGCCTTAAAATTTTATGTAAATTACTATGAGGCTCAAAAGGGAAATTGGCTTTCAATGTTCCCCACTTTAGCTTCCAGAGCTGGATAAGCAGGTTCCTGACTCACAAGGGTTTTTCACTGTCACAGTTCCGTGTGTCAAATGAAATGTCTTCTCTCAGGTACATCATTTCATGTCTTTTACACTCGTGCAGTAATATCGGTGTCAAACTTTACGGTCAGCGGTGCGTTTGGATCGTGCAAATACGGTATTCTTGAGGCAAATGATAATCGCTTTCGCTATTTCTGCTATTTCAAACACCAAAGCAATGTCATCTATATGAGTGCTGTCGGATCTGTGAAGCGGCCCATTGAAGTAGCGCCCCCCTCTGTGCCAAAACGACGCACCATAGTTTAGCCCTGCATTGTGACAGTGAAGTCAAAAGCTGTTACTTTATCTTGTGCGAGTTGGTGCAGAGCTGCTGGATCAAGTTTCACCAGACAGATGAGTTGCTTGAAAACGAAATGCTGCGGACAACCCCTTTTTTACAGCGTAGCTGGGCATTTTTTTTCTTTCCCCATATAGCACACGCAGAGAGATAAAACGCATTTTATTTAGTGTTTGCTTAGGTTGGAGGATACTCGTGGCCGCAGACACGAGCCGAATGGTGACGTTGGTAGCTCGGGTGATGAGGGTGGTTTGCTCGCCTGGGTCCAGGATACGCAGTGCCTCCTCCCACTACTCCTTGGATGGGATTATTAGGAAGTTATTTTCATGGCAGGCTCGTATTATGTGTGGTAGATTGGCTGGGGTGCCACATAGGTGGCAGTCAGGGGTGGGGTATACGGATGGGTGAATGTGTGTTAGCCTTGCGGGGTTCGGGAAGGCGTTTGTAAGATGCGCCAGACGTGGGCTTGCTCGTTAGATTTTTGTCCGCCAGAGGGTAGACCCGGCGGCAGAGGCGGTAATGTTGCGTGATTTCATTGCAAGACACTAGTCTGTCCCTTGCAGATCTGGCTCCGTGGTTTGGATACAGGCTAGCTCCCGCCCGGATGGTGAGGCCTCGGTCCATTTCGTGAGCTGCCTCGTTTCCGTCGAAGCCAGAGTGCGCCGGTGTCCAGACCAGTTCTACGGGGGACAAGGGGGGATTTCGATTCAAAATTTTGACGCCTGCTTTGGAGATTAGGCTGGCAGCGAAGTTTTATTTTCTGAGATGACTGGTTGGGGTGGGTGGCAGTGAAAGTGCTATGGCTATTGCCCGCTCTTCCACTGTCTCAGGATTGAGGGTCTTGATAGTTGCGGTATCTGAAGGGGATCCTCCTGCATTTACTGTGGCGATCCTGTAGGCCTCGCGGTGTCTATATTGAGCTGCATCAACGTACACGACGTTGGGTTTGCTTCCAAATTTTGTCTGGAGAGCTCTCTCTTTTTTTCCCTTCACTCTACGTGGTGTATGGGATGCATGTTTCGGGGGGATTGGCCGAATGATCAGATTTGCGTGCGTGTCACGTGGTATCGGGAGTGCGCCAGTTTGTTAAGCGGGATGTTTGATTCTTAAGTTATCCATGATGTGTACTCTTGTAGTAGTTTTGGATAATCAGCCATATTGATTTAACAAGTGGGCTTCGATAAGTTCTTCGGCTTTATTATAAACTCCTAGCCCCTCGAGTCTGGCAGTGGAGGTGCAGTGCAGTGCAGAATTACATATTTTCCTTATTTAATGATTCACTTTGTTCAGTCCTGTGGTGCTTGGGATTAGATAGGGTATCGAATAGTTTATTCTGCTGATGACAAAAACTCTTCTACCAGCCTTATCCTCTGCGTCTGTTTGAAATTCAGCGAATGAGACTGAATGTTTGGTTTATATGTCTTTCGATTGTCTGGAGGAATTTAGTGTTATCGACATAGAATGGAGTTGTTTTTTTCTTGCTGCCTTCTTGAGGCTCCTGTAGGGACGGTTTGGACTGTGTTTTTTTTTTCGTCCATTCACAGGCACCTTGGAGGGCTTCAGAAGCAGTGTTTCGGCAGGTATATTTCCTGTTCAAGCACAAGCACATCACCAGTCGCCCTTTCATGCCGGCTTGGGGGAGGGGCATGCACGCACATCCAGGTTTCATGCGCTCATCATTGGCATGCCCGATGTGATGGTGGGAGAATTAAGCATAGACATCCCACATACTGATGCCACCTGACTGATGTCCTCCATGATCGAGTGGTTTGGGTTGGGGTGCTACACAGACAGTAAGATGCCTACAGCTCGGGAGGGAAATCAACAGCCCCGTGTTTGTCTGCTGGAACAGAACTCTAGTCCTTCCCAGTTTCATGCAGCTGATTAGCTAGACAGTGTACTCAGTCGCTAGCTAGACAGTGTGCTCAGTTGCAAATTACAAACGTGTTTTGTTTCCTGCACTCCTTAGACTTCGCCCAGTTCTGCTGCTCAACCTTCTTCCCAGAGGGGAAGCGCACTGAATTTTCAAAAAACACGGGACTTCAAATATCCTTGGCTGTGTGTCCTTTCTGACGGGCAATGATCGCACAATTCAGTTGTAGGTTGTATTCAAACAGCATTACGTCGAGGTCGGTACTCTCGTCAAGCTCGAGGTCGCAATGATCTGTGTAATCAATACTCCCCTTTGTGAGGTCTGCATTGGAGATGTGGATTGTATAAGGCTATGTGGTGGATTTGCTTGATATACTTGTGTGTATGCACATTTCCAGCTGCTTATGATGCGACACTTCGTCTGCCGGCTTGCTTCTTCATAACAAATAATGGCTCAGCCACTAAGAAAATATGAGCTAGCAGTGGAAGCAATCCGGTTTGATAGGTTCTCAGTTAGCACCAATATAATCATGACTGCTGTCTTTGCAAAGCAGGAAACTAACCAAGTCGCTAATGGCTGCACCTCCGTACTGTACTTCAGCACTCTGTGGGATAGCACAATAGACCTGAAAGCTTTATGAAGTATTTCTTTTCTGCGGAGGCGTGAAGGGGATTTAAAGTATTCTCATACTATCAACAAAACAAGAACGCAATGTCACAGTGGACGTATTATTTCGCGTATCTTCGACGGCTAGCTGTACTACCTGACGCCGAATTGTCAACGCAGAATTTTGGCTGTTCGCTTAAAGTTGAGGGGTGAGCTAGCTAGTTACGTAATAACGAAGACATTTTATTAACTCTAAAATAGGGGACACAGCAGAGGAATACAGGGAACAAACGTTCGATGTCAGCTGTATTTTTGGAACGCACACAATACAGGGTAGATAAACAGTGCACACGCCAAGACATAAACAATAATCTTTGGTTACTCCACACAAGGACCTTTGGCCTTTATTGTTGGGCCATCACCTAAATATGGTGACAAATGCCAAATTGTACTGTCGATTTTCGTTGATTTGACCCTGTTGGCGCAATAAAATCTGACCAAAAGTGGGAAATTCCATCGACCAAAGTCGACATATGCAGCTTTATATGTGGGACTTCTAAACTTGGTTGAGAGTGGCAAGATCAAATTAACCGAGGTGATATGAACCAGGGTCAACTGTACATGTAGGCCTTAAGTGAGCATTCAGGTGTATAATTAATCGAACCTGTCCTCCACTTTGAGTTGTTGATCAATTCGCTATCGCGCTACAAACTGCTGGCCTCCTGCTTAGCTCAGTTGGTAGAGCGACTGCTCCGGTTAAGCGGTGGTCCCGGGTTCGAATCCTGGACCAGGACGAACTTTTCTTCAACTGCGAAGTTTCTGAGGAAGCTGTACAGCTTTCCTTTGTAGCCGTATGGCTACATTGAGGTGGATGTCAAACTTTCCGTGGCAGGTGTATGATTACACCATCAACACCTGTTGGCATATAGTATTCCCTGTTTGTACCGATACCTTCGATAAAGAAATAACCTTGACTTTCTTTAGTTACAAAGTGCCCAAAAGTGGCATGTGTGGTGCCCAATGTTTTGGCCCTTCAGTAACTTCCCAAGCCATATTGTGCGTTGGGAGGGCGAGCAGCTACAGGTGGGCGTACTTTTATTTTTCATTTTTTTCTGTACCGGTGGTGAACGAGCAAATTCTCATTTTAGCAATTTGATGAAATCGATAGTTGGACAACATACCTAGTTCGCCCGTGTTCACATTATGAGCAAGAGAGCCGTAGCACTCTTGAAACATCGTTTTTACTTTAACCTTGGTAAGTCACACGTGTGCTACCTTTTATATTATTTTAGCAATTCTTTTTCAGAAAGTCAATGCTCTGGGCTGAGAGCCTCTCCATTTGAACCACGTCTAGCTTGCATTGAAACATTAATGCATATCTACATCCTAGGAGACACAAACCAACTTTTGTTGTCTTCAACAAGCGCAGAACCCCACTCCCACCCCGCCACCCCTTTCTTATAATAGGCCTATAGACTTCCCTTCTAATAAAAAACATGCACACCTCTGTTGCACGACGATGACGACGGCTGAACGCGAAGCTTTCTCGTGAGCGATTCCTTGGTTGTCGTCCGAGTTCGGACTTTGACTCGTTGAGCTTTGACTTAGGCAGTTCTGACTTTTGATCGCAGCGGCTTTGACCCTTTTGCATTTGATTTCGCATGAAAAAATCTTCGTGCTCAACAATCATCATCATTAGATAGAGGGGTGCATCATTTTTCTGTCTAATTTTGCATGTTCATGCATCCCTCTCCAAATATATAAACTGCTTCGACTGTGTGGAAATGGCACAATCGGATAGACATCAGCTTCATAACGCAAAGTACCCAGGTTCGACTCTGACAGCGGGATGTGTTTTTTTCTTCACTTCACCATCATCGACACAGAAAGTTGGCTTTCTTGCAGTGCGTTTTCGATGTGACATACACCGTCAGTGAGACGTAGAAAGCTTGGCTTTAAAGGTATTCCTTCTTTTTTGGACTTTTATTTTCAGTGCGCAGGCACCATGCACACAGACTTCACGTACTCTTTTCTCCATAATGTTCGAGCGATCAGGTCCTGCAGAATCGTTTTGGCGCCCGCTCTTTTCTTTGTCATCTTGTTTTTTTTAATCGAAAACTCGAGAAGCCATTCTTTTGTGATGGTTTTCAACACGCATAATGAAGCAAAACAGCAAAATCTTGCCCACGAGCACTCGTTCTGGGCGAGAGCCATTGTTTTCCGCGGAGACATTTCGTTCCAAGCGCAACGTCGTTGATTATGTAGTAGTAGTAGTACAAAACTTTATTGATCCATGAAGTAGGAGTGATCCGGGAGTCCAAGTGATGACCAGTCGACCCATGCTTTAGATTAGTGCCGTCAATACTTTCACATGGTGACCGTTTTACAAACTCTTCTGTTCGTACTCGTGGCGTAACAGTGGCGTAAATCCAGAAAAATCACAAGGCTGTACTTGCATTGGCGGCCATTTTGTTTTTATAAAAAAAAGGTTTCTAGAAATATATATTCTACAAATATATAAATATTTCTAGAAATTATAGAAATATTCCGTGCAATGAGAGGGTCAGAAACCCCTGACCACCCCCGACCCCCTCTCCCGCGCTCCGAACGCAGATGCCCTAGTTCGAATTTGGCGCGCATTTCATTTCTCCTTTTATGTGTTATCGTCGTATTTTTTTAAAACAAAAACACGCCGCATGGCGCGCCTTCGGCGCTTATTATTGTTCGATGCCCTTGCACCCGTAAGCGATCGTCGGGGCCTCCCGAGTGCTCGCTCGCTCTCACACAGGTGGCAGTTCCGTTGTTCAGCCGCTGCCACTTTTTTTGTTGCTGTTGCGACGAGAAACCGCCCATCAACCGTAGCCAACGCAGTGCGCGTTGCGAGCTGCCGTACCTGCCAGTACGAGACGGTCAGAACGTGCTTGTTTGTTCCGCTGGAGCACCGTGTTGATCAGTGCCCGTCGTCGTTGAACGCGAGAAGGGTGCGGTGAACGCCATAAGGACACGACGACAATGATCTCCGCTCGCATGGCAGGAGGCCTAGTCGCCTTTCTCGCCCTGGCCGCGGTGGCTTGCAGCGGTGAGCCGCTCCGCAAAATAACCGAGGAGTGCGAAACGTGCGAAGCGCGCTGCGCACTGACGTACCCCCTGCACACTTACCCCAAGGTGAGTCCCTACCTACCGGAGGTTGTGTTTACTGTTTGTGGATCGGCGGACGCTATCAGCTGATCTGTTTGGAGGGCAGCGTTAGGTTGCGGAGCGCGCGGATGTAACGCGTTCGCCCAGGTCCGCGCGGAAGCGTTCTCGGAAACGGGATGGAGTGTTTTTGAGCCTGGTGCGCGATATGGCGTCGAGGCGCGGTTACTCGTTGTCGAGCGGCAGTGACCGCGTACTGCCACGCAAACCGTGCACAATGGCCTAGACGGTGCGATGGGACATTGAGTGGCGGATTTGAGGAGCGATTATAATCGCTACGCAAACAGATGGGCGCGCATGCGTCACATTTTTTTGTTTTTTTCTCTGTCGCGCGAAACATCTGTGCTCGTTGGTGTACAGGTGCGCTGAATTTACTTTGCGCATATTTTTGTTCTATTTTGCAGCCCAACCACCTCGAAGCTTGCAAGAAAGGATGCCGCTTCTTCGCCGTGGCGGGCTTCCGTTCTTGAGGAGTTTGACCCACTGAGTTTGAGTCCGATGAGTTTGAGTCCATTTTGAGCTGAGTACATTTTGAGTTTGAGCAGTTCGAGTACATTTTTGAGCATTTTGAGTGAGTACAATTTGAGTACATTTTGAGTTTGAGTACGCATTTTGAGTGAACATTTTGAGAACTTTTGAGCTGAGTACATTTTGAGTCATTTGAGTTTGAGTGATTCTGAGTTTGACAGACGCGCTCGGGTTGCGATTCTGAGCGCGCCAACTTTGCGAGGTATGCTGATGGGCGTTGGGTATCTGGCGCCCGAAACCCTTTCCCTTTTTCCTCGCCGAGGTGATGTCGAGAACCCTTGGTTTGCTGATTATGGCTTGATAATGGCGAGCACAAGGGTTTGTTTCGTGCTCGACGAAAGCGGGAGCTACACAGTGTGATCACAAAGGCTGCTGAGGCCGCGCAAGTGGCTACAGCTGCTGCGGCGACCTTGCTACGCATTGTCATAGCTTTGTGGCTGCGGTGCCGAGACTTGCGCAAAGCACACGATTCAACAGAGCGCCTGTCATTTTTGTGAACCTGTAGCGCATGCGTGTTCAAGAGGAGTTCGTTGTCTCGTACAGTAGTGTCTTTCCGAGTCCTGCGCTGGTATTGTTTTGCGGGAGTACCAGACGGATAATCGTATTGTCGAATGAACAATGTATGGGCTCTTAAACCTGTTTTAAGGCCCCTAGAGTGCAGTGCTGAGTCAGCGATAATGTGCATTTTATAAGTTTTGATGCGGCCGTCCGGTGGCCTTGGTGCTGAAATTTGGCACTAAATAGAGCATAGCCTTTAATGACACTAACACCGACAAATGTTAGCGCATTTTGTAATGCATACGTCGCCATCAGTCATGTTGCAGCATACTATTGGAAAATTGCACAACCTTTCATGTTTCAATTGTGGATTGACGTCCTCATATCCTATTGTGAATATTGTTTTCAACTGCAGCTGAAGGTCATCGAAATTGCCAGGCACCATTTGCTTAAATTTTTGCTCTTCTCAAAGGTGTGGTAAAGGTCAAGGGATCTCTCTCTCAAATATTAAACGCACATTTGGACTGATTTTAAGTCCAGGCTTCTGAGAGATGTCTGAAATGACGCACAATACTGTACACCAAAAAACTATTTTTGCCTTCAGTTATTTGAGCAAGTCTTATTTCCTTGTATGAAGGACGAGGAGGCAATACACGAGCTGCTAATGGAACACACAGGAAGGCAAGCAGGAGCAGACTGGAGGGGCACTTTATCCAAATAGAGCTTTTTTACTGCTTCATGGCTTTACTGGCTGTGCTTTTGCAAGCGGTCGCTGCTACTTTTGTGGGCGGCTGCTTCTGATTATTTGGAACGAAATGTTAGCAAGCTAGATTACAACAACGGGGATAGGGGGGAGGTTGATGAAGTCTGCATTTTCTCGACAACCCAGAAATGTCTATTGTTCACTCGTTGACACCGAAACGTGATATCTACGTAGAGCAGTTATAATAGGTAACAAAGCATCGAGCACTTTACGTCTCATATTTAGTGTATTTGTTTCTTATTTATTTACACTACTTTGACGAATACTAAAGAGCGGCTACAAAGCAGAGTAGTGTGGCAATACCACAGTAGTGTATTGGCTAACACCTTATAAAAAATGTCCACTTGTACATTTATCACTATCGAAAGGAAGCAAGTGATGAGGATAGTGAAAGGACGTGTTTGCCAATTGGTAACTGATGATTTTGCATTCCATACACCATAAGAGAACGCCTAGGTGACTGCACAGTTTTTTAAAGCCTAATGGTGATGGTCTTAACGGTGAGCATCAATATACTTTGGTCTAAATTTAGTCAAAGAAGGCAGCCTAACTTTAAAGAACATCCCAGCTGTTGTTCAGTGGTAAATGCTCAGCAAAAGTTGCAGTGTGAATGCCAGACAACTGGCTCGTTCAGAGCCGGTTTGTTTAATCATGGTGTCATTTGTAGTCTGCGCCTCTCAGCTTGATCTTATGACAACAGTTTCCCCGTTTTTTTTCTTTCAAAGCTTTTTTACTTTTATT
The DNA here is from genome assembly GCA_013339765.2 of Haemaphysalis longicornis. NCBI lineage: Eukaryota > Metazoa > Arthropoda > Arachnida > Ixodida > Ixodidae > Haemaphysalis > Haemaphysalis longicornis. The sequence goes on along the minus strand of JABSTR010000446.1, from coordinate 94,757 downwards.
GCCATTTTAGTTGTGATGAATTTTATTTGCATAATGTTATGTTCTGTGATACTTTGTTCAAACATGTCACGCACATCAGCTTGGCTGGAAATATATGTGCATTTGGCATTTGTGTTAGCATGTTTTACATGCATACACATGTGCAAATCAGATCAGCATATATTGAATTTGAAAGGGTTGAAAAAAAAAAGTTCATGTGTAATTGGTAGTTCGGTGAACGAATACTCCTCTCGGCAGTTAATGAAACAGTTGATGGTGATGATGATGATGATGCATATGGTAATTCATTGTTCAAGACTTGCGTTTTTTTTTTTAGCTCTTTACCCTTCGTCGGCCTTGCGCCATTAAAAAACCAACAAACACCATCAAAATTTGCAACATCCAATAGATGCTAAAATATCCCAGTTTGATATGAACAAGTTGACTGCACCATGTATATTTTATAAATTATTTTCGAGTTATTTTAGCATGGTTTCGTAATCGTGGGTCGAATACTTGGTGACGACACCTGCAGGCAAGTCGCAGGTTGTAGCTCTGTCTGTTACTAGAAAGCCCACCTGCACCGTAAAAAGCGGCCCCTGACAATGCCGGCCAGCAGCCTGACATGGGCTGTTTTTCGAAGCTGTTTTTCAAAAAGCGAAGGCTGTGACTTTTGTGACCTAAGCTTTTTAAAGCCCGTAGGCAGGAAGTGTGGCGCGCAATAAATTTAGCCGCATTGCATTCGTAGCACCAACAGGAAGCAGGGGATGCAGGAGTTGGGCAAAGCACAGGCTTCGATGGTGGTCGGTGGGCCGCCGTCAACCGTGCCCTTTTTTCTGCCGCTCTCTTGCTCGTTCCCATTTGTCGATTGACTTTGCTCACCTTTCCACGAAGCACAGAGAGTTCAGTTGCGCGAAAATGAAAAACGCTGTGTGTGATAGGAAGGGTGGTTTCTACAAACTGTGGCCGATTTTTGTTCGACTCTTCTGGCCTGTCATTTTAAGTGGTAATTTCAAGCTGTGGCAGCTTCAAGCTGTGGCAGCTGTCCTGATAGTGTAATACCCCTGTCAATGTCATTTAGAGCAGATCTCATTCGCTCAATGTCATTAATTCGGCGCTACATGAGAATATGAATGACATTTGAGGCGAACATTAGCGGATAATTGAGGCTGGGAAGAGGCTCAGCTCATTCAGCAGCTAAATGAGTAGCCTTGACAGCAGTGTCGCGTCTCTAGAGGAGGAAGTTCAGTAATAAACCAAAGAATGCCATTTCTAAAAACTGTTAGCAAACTCATATTTCCCCCTTCATGCTGTTTTTCAAATGAAGAAAGACAAGCAAGTACTAGCAAAAAAAGAAAATCTCGACGGATTTTTTGCGGACTTGTCTCGGCTTGTGATGTCTACTGATATCGCCTAAACCAGTGATTTTCTTATTTTTACTTTTAAAAACAATCCTTTATGTTTAAAACAATGTTCTGTATAAAAGCATTCTCGATGCACTTGAAATATAATTTCGTGATTTAGCGAGCTCGCTAATCGTAACCGCTATCACAATCAAATGACATTTGTTTTGCCGTGTAGACCCGTACGGCCAAACCGAATGTCAGTAACAGCTAATGTCATTCACTTTGAATGACATTAGATTTGCCGTGTGACAGGGGTATTAGAATTCTTGCCACAGCGCTAGTCAGTGCTGAAATGATTTTATAGGGAGGTTTTTTTCTAAATCTTTCACGGCCTTACTCAACATACCCCAGTTTCGAAACTCTCCTTAGGCTCCACATATCAAAAGCCGTTCTGCAGTTAGCCCCCCCTGTGGTGGAGACAAACAGGGGCAGGCAGAGGGCAAGTTGACTGTCCTGCCATCTGTGGGCAGAAAGTGCAAGTAGTGCTCAAGTGCTTGCAGCTGCTGCCGTAAGCCATAACTGCGGAAACAGTACCCAATGTAGCATTTCCCAGTTTTAAAAGCAAGCCTTATTTCATTAGGTTGTATTTTCAAGTAACTGCTCAGCAAGGTTCTGCTCTGCGCAAGTTGTGTTTCTTGAGGCACAAACTCTGCAAAACACCTCCAAACGTTAAATTACTGGGTTATCTCTCACTTATTCGCCCTAAACTTGAATATGCATGCATTGTATGGGATCGGTTCACTGATGCTAGCATTAAAAAACTCAAAAGGATTCAAAGAAAAGCCGTTTAAAAAACTCAAAAGGATTCAAAGAAAAGCCGTTAGATTCGTTTTCTCTTAATTTTCCCCATTAGATTCCCCTCTGACCTTTATGCAAGCTAACCTCTTCAACTTCGAAGGAAACAATTTCACCTGGATTTTCTCGTGCAACTGATCAACAAACAATTGGCCATTGACGTCACTCCGTATCTATCCCTCTAATGAGACGACCAATGCGTCATCACCACCCTCATTCACTAACGCCCTATTTCGCTAGAACTGACACGTTTAAATTCTCTTTCTTTCCTCGTACAGTAGCTGACTGGAATTCTCTTACAGAGCCTGCATCTCTTTCAAAATAGTGTTCGTTGCTACATTTGTTTCACTGTGTTCATGTTCCATTGTATTCCTTGCTTTGGAGACTATGTAAATATCCACCCTGCATGGACCTTCAATGGCCCGCAGTTTGAACTAAATAATAATAATAAAAATAGTTCAGTTTCTGTCCCCTCGGTGGGACACCAATGCGCTCATCCCTCTGCTTCAGCGAAGCAGGGGTTCTCGAGCTACCTGGGTTCTGAAGCAGAATTTCGCAACTGGTGTATGTTGAAGGACTCTGGTGAACAACGAACTTGTTGCCCAATGCCAGTCTGCAAAAGGCTTGTGGTGTGGGGCGCAGGTGTTTTAGGTTTGGGAAGTTACATCCCAATCGTACATCTTCGTGGCCTAGGGAGACTAACCGGGCCGCTGCTCGCTGGTATACACACGATATTGTGCACCCGCCGCGGTGGCTCAGTGGCTAAGGCGTTGTGCTGCTGAGCATGAGGTCGCGGGTTCGATTCGCGGCCGCCGCGGCCGCTATTCTGATGGAGGCGAAAAGCAAAAACGCCCGTGTGTACAAGGTTTCGGCACGCGTTAAAGATCCCCAGGTGGTCAAAATGAGCCGGAGCCCTCCACTACGGCGCGCCTCCATCGCCTGCGTTGCGTCGGCGCGTTAAACCCTACAATCAATCAATCAATCACACGAAATTATCCAATTAGTGATTAATTGTTCATCATGGAGTATTCGTGGTGAGGGTCACAGTAATTCCTTGCCTGCTTGCCTGGTCAAGCAGGCTGCTGCTGCATTGGTGTGTACCCACCACAGTGGGTCAGTGGCTAAGGCGTTGTCCTGCTGAGCCTAAGGACACGAGTCCGATCCCGGCCATGGTGTCCGCTTTTTTGATGGTGGTGTCGTAAAGCGAAAGTGCTTGTGTGCAGAGATTTTGGCACACGTTAGAGAGCTATTTAGAGAGCTTTTTGGGTGTTTTAGAGAGATTTTAGAGGGAGCGTGTTCGTTAGAGAGTTTTAAAGAATTTGAATTTTTTTCACACTGGTGCGCGTGCCTGCTTTGCAGCCTGCACGGAGACTTACCCGAGCGAGCCCAGCTACTACGCGTGCACGGGCGGTTGCGACGAGCAGCTCAGCCACGTCAGGAAGCTGGTGAGTGGCGCCTTTCACTCGGCTCCTGTCCCTTTCGTGGCGGCGCACGACTGCTGCAAAAGGAGCATGTGATTGCGCTCCCGCGTTGGCAGTAGAGAAGGCTTGTACGTCTGCAAGCTGCTTTCTGATATCCCTGAAGCCCGTGTCTTTTTTCTTTTTTGACTTCTCGCTTACGGACCGGTCCGTGACCGGAATGCTCCCCTGTCTGCCATTGTGGGGACTTTCGAAAAACAAGTTCTCTCACGCTTCAAATACTTTGAGTTTTCTCTGTTCTCTTTCGTTTTCTGTTTTCCCGTTCCATTGTGTTGTCTCGTCTGTGGCATTTCCTTCTGGATAATGTTCCCCATGCGCTTGCTGCAAATTTGCGTACCTGGCATGTCCGTGCTTGTTGCCAGTGCAAGAAATAGTTCGATTGCATGCGTAAATTGATAGCGGATGTGCAGGAAGGAGTGTGGGCCTTCAAAGGTGCCCAAGATGGTTTGTCAATTGTGCAAGTGACTGACTTTCACCCAAAGGTTGGAAAAAGTTGTGCTGAGCACACAAAAAAAAAAAAAAAAAAAAATCAACTGCTTGAGGTGTTGTCACGTTTTTGAAACAGGGCTGAAACAGACGTTCAAGGGGAGGGGAGCACACATGATTTGCTGCATTTTTTTTAATGCGGCCCTTTCTTTTTTTAGACTGCCTGTGTAACAGTTGGGCTGTTTGCTTCCCGATTCCATTCAATGTTTTCAATTTTAATGCAAAATTTTATTAATTGAGATGACAAAAAAGTCGAATGACTGGTACACTGCCCGTTGTCTTTGGGATGGAGCACTTGTAGTGACAGCTGTACTCGTTGATGTGGGCGCCTGGTATGGCTGTGAGTTTACAAAATAGTGCAGGAGGTGTTGCGGTTGGATTGCATTAGATCGGTGTAGAAATGCAGTTATCATTGAAATTGCCGCTTCAACACATTCTAAAAATGACATCACATGGAAAGGACATCAATGGCGACCGGCCTTAATGGTCGAGGCCGTGTGAGCCTAGCTGGCTGGGCGAAATAGAAGTGGAGCCCAGATGTGGTGTGAGATGCGAGAGAACAAACAAAGGAATGTGCGAGCACTTATAACCATCAGCCGGATCAGCAATGAAGTGAAGTTGCAGACAAAATTTATATGAAGACAAGTGTTCCTACAAGCTGGATGTTTGTGCAAGTCTGCCCTCTATATAAGCCAGTCCTTTTTAACTTTTTTAAGTACTTTGTGGACAAGCTCACCAGAAACATCATTTTATTTCCTGTCCTAGTTTGTCACCGGCACGTCGTTCTGCTCAGGTTACAGTCTACACTCGTTACAACGGACCCTCTTGATTCGGAAAAATACGTCCGCTGTAGCCGAAGTATGCAGTGTCCGACCGGGGAGGGAGGAGGGGGGGTATGAACCCTAAAGTGGATACTTTGACCGATATTGCATATACATAGTACAGTGCGCAACACCCTTGTCTATAACACTGAGTTCAACTTCAACTAGTTACCTCTCAAAACTGCGTACTGAAACTTTTCACAAAAAACGTTGAGGTCAAAATATATGGTTAAGGTTTCAGAATGACACAGTAGTTTTCTTCAAATGCTTTTTGGCCGAGGCAAGATAAGGCTACAAGTACGAAACCTGTGTTATAGACAAGTGTGTTGCCCTCTGTACATACTTTGTTCTTTCTACACGCCCGCAGCACCTCCGCACACTGTTCGTGAGATTGCAAAGAATCGCGTACACGCAGTTTCCAAAGCTTAGCACCGGCACTTGGAAAAGGCCCGGCGCATGTGGTCGAGCGTCTAAAGACACATGATAAGCTGAGCAAATAAAGCAAGAATATAACTAGGCGCAATTATTAAATAGTTATAAAACATCAGACGTGGCCATCGCAACTAGCTAGGCTCTTTTAAATCCCTTCACGACGAGGCAGGTTTTCCCGAAACCGTTCGTCAAACAAATCGGATCGCTGCCTCACGTTCCCCCTTGGTAGCTTCCACATTTTTAACGATTGTAGTCTGGTCGTTGAAACAGCTGTTATGAAATAACCTGATGACAGAAAGTTAGACCAGCTGGATTGCGCACGGTTACCGGCAGATTGCACACAATGGATGGGAACCAACACCCCCCCCTTCGCCCCCCCCCCCCCCCCCCCCCCAACTTGAGGCATTTCTTACCTTTTTTCGGCATTTCTTACCGAACGGAATGGGAACGATGCATGCGTGATGCGTGGGAATAATAAAGACCGAACTCCACTGAACCCGAGTTTTTTATTACATAAAAAAACTGACGAGGGCAGACTCGCCTCCGGGTGCACCACTTTGCGTATTCGATAGCGCTGTTTTCAATCTCACCGGACTCGCGTTTATTGGCCGCGGCCTTGTTCTTGACGCTAGAGCGGACCGCCTGCTTAGACAGGCCTGTACTTCTGGCGATGTCGGCCTGTTTTTCCCCATGTTCGACAGCGTTAATTACGCTTAATTTATCCGACAGTGAAATCAGCTACCTTAAAAAGAAAAGCCACTAGCACTGGCTTAGCTTGGCTGCGCCAACGATCCGGCTGCTAGCAATGTTGCCAGACATAACAATTTTCTTGCCAAACTAATCAAAGAAAAGGCATATCGGGTGCCGGTGCCGCGGAAGTCCCCTATAAACATTCAGTTGAAACAATTTTCGCCTAAAATTTAGTCTGTTGTAGCCGATCGTCTGCTCTAGCCGGGTCCGTTATGAACGGAGTGGACTCCATTTAAAATGCATGGGGACCAGACAAACCAACAGAAATGGTCTGTTGTAACCGAAAGTCCGTTGTTGCCGGATCTGCTGTAACGAGCGTAGACTGTACTCATCAGAGCTGCCAGAAACACTTCATACAGCAGTGCACCCAAGACCCAGAACTTATAAATTCTCTTCACATTGCTTAGCAGGCAAGCCCCATTGCATTGCAGTGGGTGACCTGTGATGCAACTGGTATCAATCTTGCGTGAAGCTCGAGAGTGAAGTCTGCCACCTTACTCTGTAACTCACGGGCCACCTCGTGATGTCAGCAAAGTGATTTCTTCAGAGGATGGCTCAACAGAAACTTTGACATCTATCTCCACCAGTGTCAGGTGATTCTCGGTCATGCCAGAGAAGCACTGGGCTTCTATACTGCGCTTCTCTTCAGCATGCATTTTGTCACTCAGGTACATCTTCAAACACAGTGGGCAACTGTCACTGAGCTCCAGCACTCATCCCGAAGTGTGTACAGAGCTCAAAAAACAAACAAGGAATAATGAAAAAGGGTAAGAGAAGCCGGTGTGCAAAAGATAGACCTAGCATGCAAATGTGGGCGATTGCAGTAGCGATACTGGGATGCTTGTACTCTCATGGTGTCCAGACTTGCATTTTCAGTCTGCCAATTACCACCACGTAAGACGGGGGGTCACTTTCGTGCGCATTTTTTGGTTTACGTTCAAGTTCATACATTTTGCCATTTATTTGTGACTGCTGGGGCCGTGTTGCGTGTTTTTTGGACTCTTGCGGCAAATCAGTGTTTCCCAATAAAGTGTTGGGTGTGGTATGCATTTCCCTTTCTCCACGTTCCTTCCTTGCAGGCTGAGGAGCACAAGAAGTCGCACCTGCACCCACTCAAGCTGCTGATGCTGGTGCAGCAGATGTACGAGACGGTGGTGGACCATGTGTGCCGCCTCATCCGGCGTACTTTCTATGCCGTCTACCTGCAGCAGGACACGGGCAACCTGGTGGTCGTGCGCGGGGAGCTCAAGCCCATCCGCATCCTCGACCCGCATGCCGGTGAGGGACATTGCCGCCAGTGTCCTTCTATTAGATGCGACTGCATCTCATTCACTTGCCTTGTCCCTCCATACGGCGTTGTTGTTGTCCGTCCACACCCCTCCCCCATTCTCCTCGCCGCGCGAGCTGCGCTCTCCGCCGCTCACCCCTTCTCCTCTCCGATAGTGAACACTCTCTCGCGAGGGGCATTGGATTCGATTGGATTGGATTGGATTAGAGTGGATTGTGTTGCGTCATAGCTGCGCCACGTTGCGTCATAGCCGTGGCAGGGGGTTTACGGCACATTTCACGCGATGGGAGAATCGACCTAACGGAAACAACAACGGAACCCCCTATGCGTCGCATCTACACAGGGGTTCCCGCGAGGGGAGGTGGGAGAAATTTTTCGTTTCAAAAAGTGGCTGGCACGAGAAAAGATTGAGAGGAAAAGCTACGATTGAGATTGGGAAAGGCTTCAACCATAGAATTTCATACAATAATAACTAGAGGGGAAACTGGTGCTAGTGCCAGCGCGAACATGGCAGCGGCGCTTACGCTTCAATGGGAATGATGGGTAGTTCTGGAACCGGATTGCGTGGGATCGAAACGGGCCTCTTGCTGCGCTAATTGTGTTTTTTGATGAAAAAAACTGTTATTGCCCAGTTCTCCATTTACAAATTACATGGCGAACAAGAAAGTTAGTGACCAAAAACCGGTTTTGTACGAAATAAAATGGCGCGCAGAGTTGAGGAGGTTTGTGGAGCAGGTTTGCCATTTGCCGCAAAAACAGCAGGATGCGGACTTCTTTAAAAACTACTTGTAAAAGTTTCGGCGCTGGTGGTTTGTAATAGGAAGAGAAAAGTTTTGTGCTCATAAAAAAAAAAAAGAAACCGATTACAGTCGAATCCCGCTACAACGAAATTGACGGGACGCGCGAAAAATTTTGTTGAAGCGAAAATTCGTTGAGGCGAAATCCGCCCCAACACACCACGGAAAGGCCCGAAAAATAGCCCCGTATGTTTCCGCATCATTGGCAGCAAAAAAACAATGTTTAGAAAAAGGAGTGACGCGCAATAACGTCACGTTTATTCGGATAACAAACATACCAATGGTTATCTGTGTTCACTGCACGCAAAGAACGCGTTACGGAGGGGGGTGAAGAAATGCAGGCGGAAAACGTATTGCTGCACAACAAGGCGTGCCCACCGAGCTGATTACTTTCAGATAGCTGCTAGGCCGTCGGAAGCCCCCCTCGCTTGTGGCAGGAGCAGTGGCGTTATCTTATCCTCTGACGGCACGGCAGCTACTGACCTTGGCAGGCAAGACGCGCGCGCTTGCATTAAACATGACCGCGCGCTCGCGACTAAGATAGGATGACTTGGCTTCAAGACCAAACACGCGAACATGATTTTTGCTCTTGGCTATGAAGAATGGTAGAAGGAAAACGGCAAGGACAGCTGCTCACGAGCCACAACGCATACATGACGGCGCCGCGCCAGCAGCGGAGCACATTCGTGCGATTTCAATTGGATACAGATTGGCTGTAGCTCCGGCTTGGCGAACCGGGCCTGTGCCTCATGTAAAGACGGCCAGCCACATCGTTATCACCATCAAACAATGGCGTCCGCCTATGAGTTTTTTTTTTTTTTTTTTGGGTGGCGGTGTGGGCGCACCGCGCATGTTTTCGGTGAAACTAAGCGTCCTGAATGTTTAAAAAGTTACAGATAGCTGGCGCTATGCTTATTTTATTGTGAAATAATTGTTCAAACCCAGCCCAAATCATCGAAAATTTCGTTGAAGCGAAAGCAAGCCAGACAAATGGTTCGTTGTGGCGAGGACTTTGTTGCATTGACTTCTATGGCTAGCTGACGGGGAATTGGAAATATTTCGTTGAAGCGGAAATTTCGTTGAAGCGGACTTCGTTGTAGCGGGATTAGACTGTACCGTATTTATTCGAATCTAGGCCGGCCCCGATTCTAAGCCGACCCCCGAAAGTCCGAAGGCGCGAAAAAAAAAAAACTTACCTCGAATGTAGGCCGAACAAAAAGGCAGGGTCAGCGTTCACAAAAAGAAAACACGTTTATTGAACATGAAGATGCGGTGCTGGAACTCAATCAGTTTCTCTTCAAAATCACCGGGCAACTTCTGGGCGATTGAGGTTCGACGACGGAGGCTAAAGCCGAAGTGCTTCATGAATTTCTGTAGCCAGCCCCGACTGGCTTTGAAGTGTGCCCGCGATAAGCCTGGTTCCCTTAAGGGGGGACGCGGGTCTTAGAATGGTCAAAAATGGCCAAAATATCGATTTTGAGAAAATTGATTGATTGATTGTAGGGTTTAACGCGCCGACGCAACGCAGGCGATGAGACGCGCCGTAGTGGAGGGCTCCGGATTAATTTTGACCACCTGGGGATCTTTAACGTGCGCCGAAATCTCGTACACACGGGCGTTTTTTGCTTTTCGCCTCCATCAGAAAAGCGGCCGCCGCAGCCGGGAATCGAACCCGCGACCTCGTGCTCAGCAGCGCAACGCCTTAGCCACTGAGCCACCGCGGCGGGTATTTTTTGAGAAAATCCAATTTTTGGAATTATTGTACCTTCAAGCACCTGCCTTCAAAATATCAACGCGAAATTCCATCGGGAAATACTCTAAAATCATGTTTTGAAACGCCTCGAGGGCCACGAAATGCCCCGAATTGGGCAAAAGTTGCTTCAAATTCCCGCGCGCCCCGCGGGCGAAGCAGCCGACCGATCGCCGCCATCTTGGTCTTGTTTTGGAGCGTTGTTTCTTTGTGCGCATTTTGCGATATCTCAAAATGGCGTCGCTTGAGTAGAACGACCGCCCTTGCCAGTTTTCCGAAGGCACCTTCTCGGCCGCCGATTGGCTAGAGCGGGCGCGCGCGGTTTGAGTTCGCCATACGACCCCTCCCATTGGTCGGCGCGACTGCTGTCATGGCGGTCGCCATCATGGCGTCTGCTACGCGCGTCCGACGGAGTCCGCTCTTCTGGCGCAGCGCTCGCTTAGAGCAGTTTTTTTTTTTACAGTTTCTTCTAATTCTTCCATCGCGTACTTTCGTGAATGATGCCAGGAGACGTACGTTTGAAGAAGACGACCCGTCATGCGCACGGGAAGCGAAAGCGTCGTCCGCCTATCCCAAGGTCGCGTGGTGCGACTTCGGGCCGCTCGACTCCGCCGGATGAGAATCGTTCGCCGCCTCGTATTGCCTCGCCTGCCCCATCGCCTGACCAACCACCTCCGGAATCCATACCTGGTCCAAGCACGTCCTGCCGGCTTGACACGAGGTATTACACGGCGGAGGAGATCGCCGCGCGTACGGAACACGCGGACGAGGTCAAGCGCGGAATGGAGACCAAGTCAGCAACGCAGCGGAAATTCGACCTCCTTGAAGTGGATTTGGCGCACTCAGAGGAAGAATCCGGCACAGATTTTGTCTTAGTGGATTTTGCAATGCTGAAGGACCTTTTTGCGCACGTCAGGTGCGGCAAGTGCGGGCTGGCGGCGCCGGATTTGAGGAAGCCTGACCGGCAGTACGGCCTCGCCGTGAAGCTCGAGGTGACGTGCTCGGTTTGTGAACACCGTGTGGAACGTTTTTCCTCGCCAAGGACCGAAGGATCTGGCAATATCACTCTTTTTGAAGTGAATATGAGGGCTTTGAAAAGTATTCAAAGCATCGGGAAGGGGGTGACTGCTCTGTCAGATTTTTGTGCTGGTATGAACTTGTCCCACAGAGGCCTGCACCACAAGACATTCCAAGCGCACTTGAGGAAAGTGGTTCAGGTTTGCGAGGACACTGCAGCAGCCTCTGAAGCTGATAGTGTGCGTGCCATCAAGGACTTGTACTCGGACCTTGGTCAGCCGCCAAACAACATAGATGTGATGTTTGATGGCACGTGGATCACATTGGAGTGGGCTGCATTATTGAAGTGTACACCGGCTTGGTGATTGATCATGTAGTCCTCTCTAACTTTTGCTTAGGTTGCGCCATCGGACCCAAAGCTTCAGATGAGGGCTACGAAGATTGGCTGGCAGACCATGAGTGTCAGCGAAACATTGACTGTGGTGCAGGACGCATGGAGGTAGAGGCAGCCCTGATAATGTTCAAGCGCTCGCTCTCCAAGAATGGGCTGCGGTACACAACCGTGATGTCCGATGGAGATAGCCGCACCATGCACGGCTTGAAGGAAAAAGGCGTCTATGGGTTTATCCCCATAGGCCAAGAAAGTTTGCCTTTCGGCTACATTTATTTTCCCCAAAAGACTCTTTTGAGGGCCAACAACATGATGCATTTGCGGAAAACGCACTGCGCAGTGTCCCACCCCTGTATCCTCTCAAACTTCCAGCATAAAAACCGCGAATGAAATAGCCTCACCAAAAGGGGGGCACCTAAAGCAAGTTTCACCCTCACACTTTTGCCGTACACAATATTCTGGGTACCACCGTGCACTGTAATAGATGATGGCACTTCACGAAGGACTGTTGCAGTTTTCACGACGCCAGCAAGACACCACCAGATTTCACAACGCTAACAAAATGCCAACCGATTCGAAGTCGATAAATTTGCTAAATTCCTGATGGGGTCCGTTACTTGGCCTTTTGTATCTCCAGTCTAGTTGACATTTTGGAATCCAAAGACAGATTTGAAATGGGAAAGAACCATGTCTTTGTTACTGGAGAAATTTGAAGCTACACTACTGACGGTTCATCTCATAACACATGGCCAAACTTCAATGCAGTTTTCTCAGTTTCATATTTTGGTTCACTTCCCTCAGGCCTTCCGCAGCTTTTTGGAAACTTCTTCTTGCTTCATAAGGTCAATCTTGGTACCATTTTTTTCAGTACAGCCTGAGGCAGCCGATGACATTCTTAGTTTTTTCTGTTAGGCTACGCATAATAATGACTTGCAGTTATTTTGATGAGCCAAAATATCCAATACTGCCATTTTTTGTACTTGAATTTTTTTTAGGATGCCGTGACTTTAGAGAAAAACGAAGAATGTCATCGGGTATGGGAACTCTCTGGCTATCCATTCATTGTAATTAAAAGCGACAAAATGCAATGCGAAAGTTCATTAAAGCTGCGTAAGAAATTACCTAATTGCGGTTTAGACTTTGTATGATAACTTTTGAACTAACAGCACAGCTCAAATATATTGCATATTTGAAGTCTACAGAGACAAAAGCACATCCGTGTGCAAATTTTCATAAGTTTCTACCCATAAATAAAAAAGTTAGTTTTAAGACCTCGTCCCCCCTTAAAGGGACCCTGCAACACTCTTTGAGCAGTGCAAGTAAACCTGCGCGACGTTTAGATTACACTGCCAGGAATACCTGAGCCAAATATTACACGTGCACGTGAAGCGGTGAGCGCACAAATCGATGTGAAAGACGTGGAAAAATCAACCGCTCTCTCTTCAGTTGTCCTCATTATGCATGGCCTAAGGGACGTCACATAGGCCATGGCTGCCCGATCGGCTGTCACTGGTCAACTTCGGGGCTAGATTCTCCAATTTCCGTCGTCGTCATCGCTGTGTACGAACCTCTTCTATGCCTGAACCTGTAGGCACAGTTTTGCCGTTTCTTTTGTGTTTTGAGTGCGCGCGGAGTTTGAGTGATGAGCTCAATACTTCCTTTTCAACGGGACCACTCAACCACAAAAGTTTATTGCTTCAAAAACGCCCTACCAGCCCGAGCGCGCACTTGCGAGCAGGCACCTATGCCTGCTTTTTTGTGGCACCAAACCGGAAATAGGCCCCTCCGCGTTGCGGAGAAAAGGACAAAACTACCCGGCATGTGATATATCGAAGGCCGCCGAAGAGAACGCCGCGAGCCGCGCCCCTCTCCGGGAGAGAGCGCGCAGCTTTCGTCGCGTTCCGCGGTCGAGTTGAGAGGGCGATTTCTCATTGCGCGTAATTTCGTTAATTGTGAACGGATTTTCATAATTCTTGCGGGAGGAGATTTCTGGGACAATAGACTTTATCCCAAAACACATTACTAGCAGTCGATGGCAAGTGTTGCAGGGTCCCTTTAAAAGCTCCCTTGCTTTTGCCTGGAGCACTTCCGTCGTTACTGGAAGGGCAGCTGCTCGCTGCGTCTGAACGAAGTCAGCCAATGCCACCTCCATTTCATGGTGACGGCATTCTCGTGGTCCGGTGATTGCCAACCTCGTTGCGGCGCACGCAAATATCCTCTCCCGTTGCGTCCTCCAACGACGGACATTTTTTTCATCCACGCCGAAGTCCCGCCCGGCTTGAACGTTCGACGACAACTCCGCAGCTAAAACAACTTTTCTTTTAAAAGCGGCACTATAATGGCACCGCTTCTTTTTGCGCTGTCAAAACCAAACGCCACACCGCACGCAGACCACTGTCCCACAGAACAGGGTCCGCATAATTCAAAATGGCGGCCTATGGCCCTGAAGTGGCTACTGGCTCGTCTAGTAATGGCTACAATACTTTCTTTTCTGGGTGGCGCTAGCTGCGCGCCACTTTACTTGGAAATTGGCGCGTATTTCAAAATCCTCGAATCTAAGCCGACCCTGGAGTTTGATATATCAGTATTTCAAAAAAACTATCGGCTTAGATTCGAATAAATACGGTACCTTCGGAGAAGCTATTCTTGCCTGAATTAGGGACCATCAATCTGCGTTCCTATCAGCCGCCGGTACTGCTGGCCTACGCCATAGGAGCCGGCGTTCGCACAGAAGGTGTGGCTGTTCCAAGCGATTCGCAACCGTCGTCAGCTTCGACAGTTCATTGCTCTGCCGAATGAGCAGCGCCGCAACTCCTAATTCGCAGACAACTTCGCCGCACAGAGTGCCGTCATTTGTGTTTTCCAGCTCGCTGTGCTGGCAATGAATTGATAACCCACCCAATTCGCAACTCTGGTTATAAACCATTCCACCCAGGGTGGCGTCAGTGCGCGCGCGGCATGCAGTTCAAGGAAAGACGTATTTTTGATAGCTTCTTCCAACACCCCGCATAGGCAAATGCGTTCAGGTAAATCCAAAACGAAAACGTAACTGCCTGCAATCCATAGCAACTTCCACAAGCCATCGGGCGCCAATCCAAATCCAGAACTACCCATCACGCTCATTGAAGCATACGATCGCAGCGCCAGATTCCTCTCTAGTTATTGTATGAAACTCTGTGGTTTCAACAGCTTATGGGGGGGTCCTAATCGTCAACCTAAAGTTGACTGTGAACAGCATAGGCCCCAGTGTTGCACCTTGCGGAACTACCAGCAGCAAAATTCCTTGAAAACACAGGGAAATCATTATTGATACCTTCCCTTAATTCAGAGTTTAGTTTCAAGCCTTGAAAACTTACGGAAGAGGCTATCCTTCAACCTGGAATTGACTATGAACAATGCAGCCCTCAGTACCCGCCATGGTGGCTCAGTGGCTAAGGCGTTGCGCTGCTGAGCACGAGGTCACGGGTTCGATTCCCGGCTGCGGCGGCCGCTTTTCCGATAGAGGCGAAAAGCAAAAACGCCTGTGTCTACAAGATTTTGGTGCAAGTTCAAGATCCCAGGTGGTCAAAATTCATCCGGAGTCCTCCACTACGGCGCGCCTCATCGCCTGCGTTGCGTCAGCGTGTTAAACCTTACAATCAATCAATCAATCAATCAATCAATCAATCAATGTAGCCCTCAGTTTTGCACCTTGCACAACCACCAAAACACACTGAGAACACAGGAAGGTCCTTACCAAAATTCAAAATTTAGTTTCAAAGGGTTGTGACCCTGCCTCTATGTGCCACACCCAGAAAGAGCACGTTTTCTACAACGATACACCCTTTATACTTGGCACAGTTTTTAAAAAAATTTGTAATGCTCTTTCAGGCGGGACTTGTGGCTCAAGTCTGCTTTCAGCTGTTTAGTTACTCTTTAGTGGTCCCCTCGTGCAGTTGTCAAAAAAGGCACCAAGAAGAGAAAGCACGAATCTGGGGTAAGAGAGTACTCGAGTGTTTTTGGCAGAAGTTGAGGCCCCTCTTGATTGACTAGGTTCACTGGCTTTCGTTTATGGTTAGCAAAGGCCACTGTGACTTATGCACCATAGAAGAACCGTGTATCGTCCAAGGTTCACACAATTCACGCCTGCAGTGAATTCAACACAACAAGTTAGAACCCTCCACAACCGCGACACAGTTGCAGACGTAAGGTTTGAACAGTGGCTTGGTCATTAGACTTGTGCAAGCATTACAGGTAGCGCTTCTCCTGTCGATACATGGAAAACGGGAATTCCAAATGCCGAAGATTTACCGGTAAATTCTTCTTGCACTCCCTAGCTACACTAACCGTGGTATTCTTTATGCCTCCTCCATTCGTGCCTCCAGTCGAGGAGATCTTGGAAAGTGATGTTCGCATTTTAAAGCGGTGTGGTATCCCCACTCGGCTGAGTCGAGAAAACACTCGGAGTGATGGACAGACTCGAAGCACGGCTGTAAAAAGGGCCCAACTTCAGAATGAGTACTTCTTTGGCCTATACCATACCAGGACCAAGATAACTATTTTCAGTCACAGCTTGCCTGCTATTTGCCATAAAATGATTTTATACTCTGGAACAAGTTAACCCTCTCGCTACTGCGCCTATCAAAATCGATCAATTTGATCGATACTTTTGGGAGCGCCTTTTCGTAGCATTCCAGGCGTTTCTCGAACAAGTAAAGCTGTTCGGAGTTAGATCAGAAAATGGCCTTTCAAAATCAGTTTTGTTTTCATTTTTGCAACGGAAACGTGATTTTTGACACGCTTTTGAATCACCTGGGTGTGAAAAAGGGGCGTGGTCATCGCGCGTCACGGCTATCAACGAAGAATGCGTGCAACTCGTAATTACTCTGCACCAGCGCTTGTTTTTTGCTATCAGGGCGTGAATGGGGAACTAGCAAACGATTTTCAATCGTCAGGTTCGCGCTCTGACAGTAATAATCCCAGAAATTGGCTAAAAATGTCAAGTAGTGCCTGTTTGCAAAGCTACTTTATGATTTTAGGCAGTTTTATTGCCTTTGCGCAAGTTGTTCTAAGTACTGTGGTAGGTCTACTTACCCCAGGACCATTCGCAAACAGTTTACAACAGTTTCGGTTTCGTTTCTGCATCGCGAGATTCATATTTAGCGCTACTACGCAGTTACCCAACTTCAAGGCTACCTGCAATGGCGCCTGAAGCATCCGCAACTGATCCTCGAACAAAGCACGGCGCTCCTGATTTCCCCCCACCCTAACCCGATTTCTGCGATAAGAACTTCAGATGCAAGTCAAAAGGTCACACCCAGTCGCCAGATATCTGTTCCGCCGAGGACAGCGCTTCAAACCGGCCTTACACTGCCAGCTGTTCGCCTTCCAGTTTCGTTTCCATGCGAGGGTATATCCGGGTGTCTAATGTTGCTGCTTAGTTGAACTGTCTATTCGGACGAAGTCTCTGATAAGTTTCTGTACTGTTTCATTTGAAAAATGTTAGGTGGCGCTGCAATAGAGGAGGCTCGTTGTGCTGATCTTTTTCAGCGCGCAACTGCTACTCGGCCAAAGATCGCAGGGCACGATTCTAGCTCATCGTACCTCATTTTTGCGAGCAAGGCTACAATTGCGAGTAAGAAGATGATAATAAAGCTCAGCTTTATGTTTTGAGAGATAACTGACCGTGAACGACAACAAGCATCAGCCACGGCATTCCGTTTTCAACTTCATGCATGTTTTTTTCTGCATCGCGTGCTTGTCCCAAATATTGTGCTCGCTGTAAATGCAAAGTCAGCCATTGACAAGATGTTTTTACGTTAGGTGGGGGCAAATTGGTGCCTCTGATAACGTCAAACCGCCAGATTTATTCCAGGGAACCACCCGAAATTGCACATTTTGAATTAGAGGATGACACGAGCACCGTGCGTGCTAACATTTTTTTTATATATCTGAAAAACTGTTCCACGCAAGTCGACATTTTTTAGGGCGTGTTTTTGAAATGTTTCCCTACAAAATGTATATTCTAATTTTTATCTAATACTGATGGTTTGATATACACAACTCCTTTTTTATCATTTTTTTCGACAACTTGACAAAAATTTTGATTTTGATATTTTTTTTCACAACTATGATATATGAAAACCTTTAAAAAACTGGTATTATTCGAAAGGCCGTTAAATAATCTGCATTTTGTGCTCCTGCAATTAGTGCCTAACCAATTTTTTAGCAGGTAAAAAATGTTTTCTTGGACCCCTCAAAATTGGTCAATTTTCTGCGGTAGCGAAAGAGTTAAGAACGGCAATAGGTCATGTACTTTATCACTCCGCCCAAGCGACGGACCCGGATGTCAACGGGCGCACGTGTTTTGAAAGGAGATTGCTATGAATGCGTGACATCGTCTGCTTTTCTCAGGTAGTTTCTTTGTCGTCGCTGGAGTATTTTATAAGCATATTAAGTCCAACAAATCACGAAAACGGCTCGTGACATGTTCAATATACTCCCAGTAACGCACTATTTGCGCCGCGCGGAGTAACATCCGGCTGCAGTGATGAGGCACAGCGGTAGCTTCAGTTGCTGTTCTTAAGTTGTAACCGAGTATAGTAAACTTACCTTGCCACCTGTGTGAAAAAAGAGGAAATGAAAACATGGCTTTCTTGAAATTGTGCAAATTTGCTCTACCAAATGTGTGAGAGAAGAAGAAAATTCACAGTTAGTTCCTTTTTCGAAGGGATGTTGAGCAGCGGATCCCCGACTTGTTAGCAAGAAATTGGTCACAATGGGTATGCGTTGTAATAGTGTGTAACTGCATACGTATAGACAAGGCGTCTAGAGCCAGGCCATCGTCGTCTTCTGGTGAGGTGCCCGAGGTCAAAAACTGGCGTTCAGTCTTAATTCAAGTACAGGAGATGCTGGCTTCTATTTGAAATTTCTCTTTCCCACTCTCTAAGTGGCACAACAAAATATGCCCTTCATAGCACACTCCCGAATAAACAGCAGTGACCTTAATCTTCACGGGGTAAAGTACGGGCTTTGAAAATTTTCAGCGAAGCTTTTTATTGTATTCAGTGCTTAGTCTGCAAATCATGGCCAGCATTTGCTGAGCTGCTCATTCGAAAAACATGCAGCAGCTTCCATTTATGCTGTATTATACCGCTGTCACGCGGTAGATCTAATGACATTTAGAGCATATGCCATCATTCGCTCTAAATGTCGTTAATGCGGCGCTACACGGGAACACCGAATGACATTTGAAGCGAATGACATTTATACCCGTGCCACACGTACACAAAGAATGGCATTAAGTGCTGAAGTCCTTAAGATGCCAAATGACATTAACTGGTCGGACCGTGCTTCACATGAAACGCAAAGGCATTAAATGTGTTAGGCATGATGGTGATCATGACCAAAAAGAGAAATTCACTCATATTTGAGAAGTCTTTAACGTAGAGAAAAACATCTTACAAGGGTTACAAATGTTTTTTTGTGAAAGAAAACGTTATGAGAAACAGTGTTTTCTCTAAAAGTGGCTTCATCAGCTGCCATCGCCTGCCAGTGGTAGCCAAATCCGAAAAATTTAGCACGACGAGTGACACGATGTTTTGCCTTTTGCCGCTGTTTTTGTGAACATCGTCTTCTTCAGAACTTCGGCACCAAGAGTGCACAAAAAATCGCCTAATTTCGAAGTTCAGCTACGTTTCCGCGTCAACAGTCTGGTGCTGAGAGTTTCGTTGGTTTCATTTGGGGCTCATCGCGTTCGAGGGTAGGCAGATTTAAGGTGTTCGTGAAGGTAAATGAGTTGTGCGGAACTCCTTAAACCAAAATGACATTAGAGCGAAGGGCATTAGATTTTTGCGTGTAGCAGCGAATTAATGGCATTAAAAGTTAAGGCATTAAGCACTTCATATCATTTTTCGTGTACGTGTGGCATGGGTATTAGCGGCTAACCGAGGTCCCGGACCTCAGTTAGCAGCCAAACGAGTAGCCTCAACAGCAGCGGTGCGCCACTAGACAAGAAAATTCAGTAGTAAACCAAAGAATACCGTTTCTAAAAACTGTCAGTAAACTTATATTTTCCTCGTCGTGTTGTTTTGTTCAAATAAGGGAAGACAAACAAGTACTAGCAAAAAAAAGGAAATCTCGTCCCCAGTGCGCGCGCTACCCCAATACGGATTTTTTGCAGACTTGTCTCGGCTTGTGATGTCTACTGATAAACAGGTGGTTTTCCCGTTTTATTTTTAGGACAATAATGTGTTGTTATTTTAAAAGAAAATATGCGTGAAAACATTCTAGATGCGCTTGAAATATAATTCTGCGGTTTTGTGAGCTTACTAAGCATCACCGCTATCACAGTCAAATGACATTTGTTTCGCCGTGCAGACCCGCACGGCCGAACCGAATGTCATCAACAGCTAATGTCGCTCACTTTGAATGACATTAGATTTGCCGTGTGACAGGGGTTTTAGGTCCCCTTCTGTGTGCTCAGTCTGTTCTGTGTGCAGCCTTAAAGGGTCCATGAAGAGAAAAAAAACAACTTTGTTTAACTTTAAAGAGTTAGGCTTCAGTCCCTCACTCAGTTCCATTCCAGCCACGAAAGACGTTTTTTAACCGATAAAAATGCAAGAAATACTTAACGACTTTCAAACTTCGCGCCACAGTGACGTGTTATCGGCGCGAGTGACGTCATGTGGGCCAGCACTAAAAACATAATTTTCAGGGGGTTTGGTGCCCGTTAGCATTCAAGTGATTCGATCAAACGGAACTAGCGGCCCGACTACAATCGTCCAGTCATGGGTCCTGGCGATTGATTAGTTCGGTCGCCGTCAATCACCCAAACAAGATTCTGTGACGTCATAGAAAAGTTGCGGCAAACTGGCTAGCGAGTCGCCACTGCTCCACACATTTTCCTTAATATCTCCGTTATTTTTTCGAAGTTTGCGATGAAGTCGGTATCATTTTTATCAGGAAAAAGCAGCCTTTCTAATGAACCAAACTTGTATTTTGTCTTCATGGCCCCTTTAAAAATGAGTGCAACTTTGAGCACCGAGTGCTCATTACCCACTGTGGGAGTGGTAACACCCGCCAGTGTTGCACGCAGTGCGCATCAGTTCCGTTCCTGGCCGCAACAACCGATGCTGTGACGTAGGCAGAATACAAAAACACTGGCACCCGCCTCAGTGGCTGTGGCATGGTGCTGCTGAGCCCAAAGACGCCGGTTTGATCCTGGCAGTGGTGGCGCTTTTTAGATGAAGGCGAAAAGCTAAAACACCATTGTGTCAAGGTTTACGCACGCGTTAAAGATCCCCAGGAGGCTCAAACTAATCCAGGCCCCTCCAATACGCATAGCCGAGGTGTAGTTTTGGTGTGGTAAATTCCATAATCAATCAATAAATCACAAGAACACCCATCTGTATAATAGTTTATCGTACGGTGAAGTGCCCTGGTGGGCTAACGTGATCTGGACCCCTCTACTTTGGTGCATCATGTAGACTAGGTGTAACATTAGCGTTGTGCCAAGCTCTCAATCCAAATTTGCGTGCAGCCATGCATAGTAACCGAATTTAGGGCCTGAATGCAAGTTCGCATATTCAGGGGAGCCCTTCACTGTGGCGTGCCCTGCGGCCTGGGTTCAGCATCACACCAGCGTCGAAGCCCAGACTTGAACTTGTGATGTGTTTTGTAGCCTGTAGCCCAACTGTGGCTTCGGAGAGGGCGCAGTTGAATTTGCAAACAAGCCCTCCGCTGTAGCCCAAGTGTAGCTTCGTGGTAGCCTTGATGCCCTTTGCCGTGGCTTCTCCTGTAGCACAGATCCAACTTTGTTGTGGCATCAATTCTCAGTAGCGGAGTTCCTGATTTGTGTCTATTTCAGAAATGTCCATTGTACGTCCCATTTCTATTGTGACGTAGTTGCACAGATCCTGTAGCACAGATCCAACTTTGTTGTGGCATCAATTCTCAGTAGCGGAGTTCTGATTTGTGTCCATTACAGAAATGTCCATTGTACGTCCCATTTCTATTGTGACGTAGTTGCACTTGCAAGGCCTCTGACGAGCACCCTTGCCTTGGTTATGCTGCATCGCATCCAAGTCGTCTGCTTTCAACCAATCAGAGCTCGCTCAAAGTGGACACTTTGAAATGGGCAATGGGCAATGGACAAATGGGCATTCTGACCCAGATCTGAACTTCTGTGGTTTTGCCAAGCTATAGCTGGTGTCCGCGCAATAGCTTGACTCCCAATTGGTTTTTTTTGGGGGGGTATAACGACACCTTCAACCGAAATCGGTTCCTTGATAGCGTCCTAGAAAATTTCAGAGTGGAATTTTCAGGTCTACCAGTCTTAAACATACTGCCAAAAGGAATGCTAAAAACCAGGATAGTGAACTGCTCGGCGACGTAGTTTTAACTGTACGTGAGATGAAAAGAGGTGTTATACAAACTTTGTCCCCGGCTAAAACGATAAAGTGCAGTCTTTTTTCTATTCCCTGATGCGGTTTTTGAGTCACGCATTGAAACTGACGAAGGCGATTGCATACAAACAGTAGTGTCGCGTTTGGACACTACGTTGGCGCCACCTTTCAGGAAGTTCAGAAACTTCCTGTGGTTTTCCCCACTATATGAAACACTAGCTTTCACATGGACATGGACTCCACAATGAGTGGTTGTCTGTCTCTTTTTAAAGCACAGTGCTGAGCATGCGATGCGCGTATTTTCCACCCAGGGGAGCCTTCGTCGGAGCAGCCGGCCAAGCCGTCGTCCTCCGCCGTCTCCGGCCACCACCAGCAGCACGAGGAGGCGTCCACCGTGGTGTCGTCGGCCCCGAGCTCCAGCTGGCTGGACTGCATCTCGCGCCAGTCGGGCATCCCCGAGTGGCTGCTCATGATGGTGCTCTTCCTCGTCGTGGTCACCATGGTGTGGCTTTGCTGCGCCACCATGGTGACCTCGCCCAGCGGCGCAGCGGCCGCCGCCGCCGCCTCCCCGCCACCCGCGTACTCGCACCACGTGAGTGACCCCACTCCTGCCGTTGGGGAGTCGGGGATCTGCAGCGCTTCTGATAAACGCTTTCACTCTTTCCTTCATGCGTGGAGGTACTGCCAAAGCTATAGGAGGTATTCATTGAAAAGTTTAGCTGTCAATTCCTTCGCTTGGCAACACTGGAAACGGCCACATTCATGGCCGATGCGCCACGGACATGGCGCAGCTTGGGCCACTGCGCTTGCACGCCGAAGAAAAAAAAAAACTCCGTCGTGCGTCGTCTGCTCTGTTTCAACCCAATTCTCAACGGTGGTGTCAACAGAGATGTTATTAATCGCACTCACATTGGATTCGAGGCAATAGTTTGCGTTCGGTGAGGTAGAGTTTGTAACGAGCACAGACAAGTACCGCCATCCCGCTGAGCCCGACGTAACGAGTGACGGCACACTCACACGGTTGCCTGCATGCGCGCCTCGCCAGTGAATACAAGCAATAGTTATCACCATCACGGAGCGCCGTTGCATGATTTGCTCGTCGCAGCCGGCACGCCTTCCGTTTGTGGTTTTGCTTTTTGTTGCTTTCTTTTTAAAGTGAATATTGGGTGTGTTCATTGCTGCAACTGCAGGGAAAGCCAGCCAATAGCTGCTGCACTGATGTAATTCCAGCAGTTGAAGGACACCAATACTGGGAAAGAGAGCAAAATCTTTTGATCAACCTTCTAAGTTATCTGATGGGCATAGAGCAGCAATTCATGGCTGAGGTGCCTTCTGACCCCTTATTCTAAATAGTGAGCATGGTTGTTGACTGCGTTCTGCTAGCATTTTGGATTTCGAAAAAAAAAAAAAAAAGTTGAAAAGGGCATTAAGGGGTCCCTTGATAAAGGAGCTGTGAAGAGCAGATACAACTTCATTCACTTTGAAAGAACTAGCCTTTGGTTAACCACTCAGCTTTATCCAGACGATGGACATTTTCTTCAACTAGAAAAAATGGTGGAAATATTCAGAAACTGAAATTTCTGAAACAAGAAAAAAGATAGGGTGCTGAAATTACGAAGGTAAATACGAATGATACGCATATGGTGCCTGGGTATGTCGTTGATGTGTACCTTCATCCTTTTACCACCCTATTCTTTTTACTGCAGAAATGAGCCAGCTAGCTCAACAAGTTCTGCTATTTCAAATTTTACGCTATAGGGGCGTAATACAGACTAGTATTACAATCTCCAACAATAACAATATCCAAGTGCCAAGGAAAACCTATCGTTATAACCGATAATTCAAGGGCGGAAGTGCTGCGCCATTTCCGCCACCCTGCCCCTAAAAACAGTGCTGGAGTAGGGCGCCACAAAATGTGAGGCAACGGTGAAAGGATGTTCAATGCCAGTCTGATTGTCGCTCGTTCAGCTGTCATTCATGACGTAGCTCGCTTTGGCAGGCTCCTTAAAGGACTAACGCTCTGAGTCAGTCGTCGCAACTTCCTGCTGTCCAACCGGTAGCGCAGTTTCACGGGACTTGGGGAGTGCAGACTTTAGCCCTAAATCCGCCTTCACCGCATGGCGTGCTGTGTCGTGAAGCATGCGTCTTCACCACCAGTCGTCGCAATCTTCCCGCTTACTGTCGGAAGCAAAGAATAAAATAGTTGTACTGCTCAGTCGGAATCTCGCTATTTTGTGTTATCGGCGCTAACCATTCAAGGATTAGATGCCACCGTGCCGGGTCGAACAGCATGAGATAAAGCTGCGGCTCTTGCACGAGCGAGGGAGTAGATTCTGCTAAGCTAGCAGCTATGTGCAAGTAATCAGCTTGGGAGGTGTGTCTTGCCGGGAGTGCTTTTTGGGAATGGGGGGGGGGTTGGGGGAGGAAAGCGAGAAAGTTGGTAAGGGTGGTAAGAAAAAGTTTACAGGACATCGGGAGGGAGGGAGGGGTTGGGGGGGTCGGCTTACTTGAGCACCCTCAAAGCAAAAATTATTTGCAGAAGAATGGGGAGTTGTAGATCCGCGATATCATGTACAAAACAGCACTAGATTGGCAACGGCAAAGGAAGAAACGACGACTGCACAGCGCCGAACTCGCCACTGAAATTTTATTAGAAAGGAAGCGCGTATTTATGGAGGAAGGATGCGAACATGACATGTCACGGCGAAAGTATGCAATCAACCACAAGTTATCATCCTTGTGACGGCTCTGCTTTATGTGTAGTAAACGTGTGTTTCCTTTCTACTAAAATTTCAGTTGCGAGTTCAGCGTTGGGCCGCCGTCATTGCTTCTTTTGCCCTCGCCGATCTTGGGGTGTTTTGTACACGGCAAAAACTATTTGCTTTTCACTGGACTCAGCAAAAGGCCTTTTTCGAACTTCCGTTGTTTGCACTCCGACTTTTAACCCCCGCCGCTTTTGCCCGCAGAAGATGGGGGTGAGCGGCGACCTCGACTACCTGCTCATCTACGACCCGTCCGAGCAGGTGAAGGTGCAACCGCCCGTCGACCAGGAGGCCCCACCGCTCCCCGTCAAGGTTCCCCTGAGCCAGATCTAATCGGCCAAGCCCCAGGGGGTCCCCCTCTCTTTCTTTTTTTGCTCTCCCTCTCTCTCTCTCTCTCTCTCTCTATCTCTGCTCACTTTCTCTCTTTTCTTACGCTCTGTCCCGCATTGTTGAGTAGCTGCACTCTCCTAATGGCAGTTCTGTTTGCCTGATTTGACCTTCACGTTGGCCCGCACCGGTCGGATTCAGAGCCGGGCGAAAGTGACTGATAGTGCCGTTGGCTCATTGCCTTCTGCTTTCAGAGACAGGTTACTCGATTCGTCATGGCCCTAATCCCAATTTTTATTTTGAAAGGAGAATTGCGAAACTTTACCGTTGTCGCTGCGTGATGTCAGGAGTTAAATGGTGAAGAGTGGTTAACTGGTTGTTGATATCGGTTGTAGGCATCAGTTGCCAGGTTGCTCTTCCGCGTTTTCCTGTTTGTAATGCAGACTTGCAGACTCTGGCTGCATGTGCAGTGCAGTTGATAGTAAGTTTGAGCACTGTGCCTGATCAGAGTTACTTGCGAGCTTTGTGTTCTATGCAGACGGAACGGACACTGGATTTCACTTTTTTTCCCACCATCTGCATATGTCTGTTTTACTGCCTGTTTGAGTCTATCTTTACATTCATTTTCGGTGCCTCAGTCTTCCTGCCGAAAGAGAAATGCAATTTTTCGTTTATGAAATTTGTTGGGAAAAACTGCGAAATTGGCATGCCTAGCACAGTTTTATGGCACATTTTAGAGAATATTTTTTATCTCGGGACTGTCGCAGTTCATTAAAAAAAAATTAAAGAATACTAGATGTTGTCATCTGTTGTTTTGTTGCCGAGATTTTTTAAGTGCACAGTACTTCGGTAAACAGAGTTTTTGTCCCTTTTTCTTTATAGTATCTTCTGTGTGTGAATAAAGGTTTCAGTTGGCCACTGGTGGGCACATTGCAATACAGTTTTTTCAGTTTTTTTCTCTTCTGTAGCAGTTAAAATCTTCTTCTCGTAACGTTTGTCTTACACATCTGACATTACGACATCTTACTTGAATTATTTCTGTATCCCAGGAAAAAAACTGCTTCACTTGAACATCTGCACACAGTATTTGCAGCATTTGTCTGACGTTGTTTATCTGCCGAGTCTTATGCGACATTCTATGTTATTTGAGAGCTCGGAGCAGGAGGATGTCGTTTGTGATGCTTTTTCAAAATGGAAAGAACTGAGTTAGTCTAGCGCGGTGTAAAATGAAGAGTGTAAAAGTTTTCAGGCCGATTTATGGTTTTAGTGCCATTATTACTGGAACACAAATTGTCTGTGGTGGGGAGCAACGTTATCGGCCAGAAATGTTTGCAAAGGCACAGGGAGTGAGAGCAAAAGTTTGAAGCTTTACAATCTGGCACTTGCTACCTTTGTGGATGCCGACGAAGACGGCAGGCTTCCTGTCCACCAGATGTCTTGGAAATATACTTCGGTGACTTCTTGCCACACCCTGTCGATGTTTGTCTTACATTACATGAAGTTCTCGCACAGCAAATTTCGTATATTGAAATTCCGTCAATAGTGGCTGAAATGTTTTTTTCTTCCTCCCTTCCGCTTTTTTATAACATGCACCCGGCACAATGCGTGTTGATTGAAGTCGATATAAACGACGAGTTCAACAGACTACAGGTGGTGCCGTCTTAGCGCCATCAGTGTGGTGAACATAGTTGTTGCACAGTTGATGCCACAAGCACTGTAGTTTGGGAGAATGTACACGAAACCAAAACAGTGTTTAGATTTTCCAGATGAGGGGTTTTTGTTTTTTGTTTTCAATTCACTGTCACCACGATTTTGCCCCCCCCCCCTTTGGCTCCAGCTGTAACCGTTTTACCAAATGCGCACCTCTGATGCGCGCACAACCCTCAGTCATCTAGTCGTGTCAGATTTTTTTGTTCCAGAAAGCACAGACGAGGAGGCATCACACACAAAAACATGGTGCGCACATCTGCTCTTTGACTGTTATCCTCATGTTTGAATGCGTAGGCAATGTAGTAGGTTCTCGTGTTGTGATAATGGCAGTTTCCCCTCCGAGGGCGCGCAAATGCGTTGGTGTCTTGACAAGTGTTTGGTGTTTTTCTGTTTTTTTTTTCTGTTTTAAATGTTGCTGCACCTGTTTTTTTGGGGGGAGCCAAACAGCAACCGAAGTAAGTTGGCGTGTTAATTGCACCATTTGGGAAAGATCGAATTACCTGTATGCTATGTGTGTCCAGATATCTCGCGACTACCCTAAAAATATAAACGTTTCTTCAGTGGATGTCCTGACTTGCCAGGCTAAGTTCAGGGTTGATTGGTGGCTCGATCATCACCGCATCCCGCCATTTTTTTTCCCACTGCTGTAATACTGTAGGTTTGCCCCAATGCAGCTTGTTGCCCACCATTCGTGATTGCCAAGACATTTTGCGGTTTGCGGTGATATGTGAATAGTAGGAGCTTGCTTTGTTACGTTGGACCAATCGTCTTTCCCTGAAAAGAGTCGATGCGCTTTGAGTAAAGGTTGTCAGTGCTTTCTCTCGGCAGCATCGCTCGTCTAATTGGTTTGTGTTGTAAGTTTTGAAGGCCGGAGTTAAGTTTCCACTCTCGCTGTAGCATCGGGCACAAATGACCAATGGATGTACGTTGGATGATTGGCAAATAAAATTGGATTTGGTGTGTTGAAGCAATCTGTCTGAATTGCCACTGCCTGTTGTATAGTTGAGTTGTGTTCTTGTAGCACGTGGCGCTCTGCAGGGCCTGCCACTTGCTCCTCACATGTTCACCTGCTCAGTGTTCATCTCCTCCTCGCTCATACGTGGTCACTGGCTTACCGTATTTACACGCCTTCTAACGTGCACCCTTTTTCTGCGAATAGTAACCTTCAAATTTGTGCACGCATTAAAATCTGAATCAAACCCGAAAGCGGTTTCGAAGCAGCCAGCAGCATTTTGATGAATGCGAGTGCCTCCAAAAATGCAATTCGAATAAATCAAACTTTTTTTTTTAATTTTTAAACAACTTTTTTATGTATTGCAATTGGGGGCTTGTTAAAATCGTGCTAATATGGTACTCCCCGTTACCCGCCGAGTTTGAGCTTACAGGAACATAAGCAAACGAATATAGGCGAATATCTCCATCTACATGGGAAATGCAAGTATTTTGGAGGGGTATGGACAGAAGCTCTGCCATATTTTGTATAAGTTGCAGCTTTTTTGTGAATGCATGGGTAAAAGCTGTGGCGAAGTTTCTTTACTTCTGCACCCCTGAGGGATTACTGGGAGAAAGCTGCAAGCATGATGTAAAATGGAGCATTGCATGCACTAACCGTTCCCTCAGAAAAAGAAATTGCCCATTTTTGCGCCGAGTTAGCGGGATATTATTTTTGATGCTTTAAAACCAGTTTATCACATCATATTCTTGCATATAGGGGCCTGAACGTGGGACAGGTGGCGCTGCCGGCGCCGTTCAACAGCGCCACCTGCGGAAGAAAATTGCAAAAATGGTCCGGACATGCCCTGGCCTGTGCATATAGAGCAACGCCTGTTTCCGTGTTGTACATGGAGGAAAGAATACTTAGGAGAGGCCCCTAGCATCCAAATGCAATGCGAAAAGTGTGGAGGAAGTGACTTCATTTTTCTTGAGGCCACAGACAGTGTTGCCTAGTTTTTTAAGGCTGCAGCGGCTAAATTTGGCCAAATGCCACGGACAATTTTTTTACGGCGCTTTGACTCTAGCTGCCTCACCACGCTTTGCAACACAGCGCAGTCGCTACGGGAAACGTTTTTAGATTAGGTCAGTTTGAAAACTTTGCCGTTGGAGGCGGCCCCAACTCGTATCACGGCCCGCAGCGGCGCTGGCGGTCACCTCGAGATCGGCAGAGCGAGCAGCCGCCGCCGGCTGCTGCAGGCGAAATCCTCCGCGCTCGGCGTTGGCGGGAGCCACAGTCGGTGCTTTGCTTGCTGTGCGTTTCTTCATTGTGAAGCGAAGCGATATTTTCGCAGCTGAGACGTAGCGCACACGGCCGTGCTGTACGGACCCAAACACTGCTCCCGTCGTCCTGCGGTTCGCTTTCGCGAGCCGCCCGTCCAGCGAAGCTGTTATCAAACCGGAAACAGCAAAGGATGATGGGAGAGAGTGCTGAGCTCAGTCGTCCACCCCCGGAAAGTGACGGCTCAGTGGGCTCAAGTCATGGCGGGACTCGTCTTCACAAATGTGACGTCAGGGCCTCTCCTAACCTTTTCTTTCCTCCATGGTGTATAAAAGTGCAACCGCTCGTTGCCATGACGGCGTTAGTCATATGACACATTTTTGTCAAGAAATTAGGTCCGGGCGACGCCCGTTCAGTTTAATTACCTAATTTAGATTTATTGTTCATTAGTCATCGATTCGGTTAAAAGTCGAAGTGATGTCAGTAGGGCTTGTGAGGTATCAAATTAAAAGTATAGATGAGGGTAATCTCGTGGGACAAATTAAAAATTGCTTCCTGGTTATACCATGAGATAGTCACGTGAGTCATACATTGGGTTAAAGGTCAAAGTGGTGCCACTAAAGCTTGTGAGGTATCAAATTAGAGGTCTCGATGAGGGGGAAACGTGGGGCAAATTGAAAATTTCTTCCTTGTTATCTTCATGAGATAGTGACGTGAGTTTTAGACTGGGTTAAAAGTCCAAAGTGATGCCACTAGGGCTTGTGGGGTATCAAATTAGAGGTCTCGATGAGGGGAATCGTGGGGCAAATTAAAAATTGCTTCCTGGTTATGTTCATGAGATAGTGACGTGAGTCATAGATTGGGTTAAAATTCAAGTGATGCCATTAGGTCTTGTGAGGGTAAAAAGTTAAAGGTCTCGAGGGGAATCGTGGGACAAATTAAAAATGGGAGTGTCCTAGCGTGCGTCCAGACTGAACGCCAAATCAAAACCAGCCGATTAGCCCATCGTTTCCCGTCCTGGGATTTGGTTTAGCGGTTCCGCCGCTGTCTACGGACGTTGTAGTCCCTGGTTCGATTCTCGCATCTTTTTTTTTGTTTGTTCGTGTGCGTGTGTGTGTGTGGTCGTGGTTAGCATTTTGTAATAGCTATACTTCACGCCCATGAGAGCAGTCGGTCTTGGCTTTTACTCAAGCGGCCGAACCGCCTCCCGCTCACTGGAGCCAAGGCCGACGTAGCCATCGCCAGTTACGCCCAATCTACTGTAATTATACCAGTGATTAATAATTAAAAGTGATTCATGTTAGTCAGTGAGCGGAAGCGGTTTGGCCGGTTGGGTAAAAATCAAGACCGACTGCTCTCGCTGTGAGAATATTGTGAAGTGGTGTCGGGTGACGGCTTTGAGATCCGTCCGGATTGAGCTAAAGTTAGTCCGATCATCTGTATTATTAATAATGATTAATAATCATCAGTGACTCTGGCTAGTCAGTGAGCGGTAGCGGTTGGCCGGTTGGGTAAGAACAAGAGAGACTGCTCTCAATGCGAGTTGTGTTTCCACTGGACGGAACTTTAGTGACAGTTCCCGTTCCGTCTGGATGGAACGCTAGACACAGCCATTAAAAACTGCTTCCTGGTTATATTCGTGAGATAGTGACGTGAGTCATAGATTGGGTTAAAGTTAGTGATGCCACTACGGCTTGTGAGGTATCAAATTAAAGGCCTCGATGAGGGAATGACTAGGGACAAATTAAATATGCTTCCTGGTTTATATCATGAGATAGTCACGTGAGTCATAGATTGGGTTAAAAGTCAAAGTGATGCCACTAGGGCTTGTGAGGTATCAAATTAGAGGTCTCGATGAGGGGAATCGTGGGGCAAATTAAAAATTGCTTCCTGGTTATATCATAGAGATAGTGACGTGAGTCATAGATTGGGTTTTAAAAGTCAGTGATGCCACTAGGGCTTGTGAGGTATCAAATTAAAGGTCTCGATGAGGGGAATGACGAGGGACTAATTAAATATTTCTTCCTGGTTATATCATGAGATAGTCACGTGAGTCATAGATAGGGTTAAAAGTCAAAGTTATGCCAATAGGGCTTGTGATGGTATCAAAGTAGAGGTCTCGATGAGGAAAATCACGTTGGGCAAATTAGAAATTGCTTCCTGGTTATACTGATGAGATAGTGTCGTAAGTCATTAGAATGGATTAAAAGTCCAAGCGGTGCCACTAGGGCTTGTGAGGTATCAAATTAGAGGTCTCGATGAGGGGAATCATGTGGGGCAAATTAAAAATTGCTTCCTGGTTATACTCATGAGGATAGTGACGTGAGTCATAGATTGGGTTTAAAAGTCAAGTGGAGCCACTAGGGCCTGTGAGGTATCAAATTAGAGGTCTCGATGAGGGGCAATCATGTGGGGCAAATTAAAAATTGCTTCCTGGTTTATATTCATGCGATAGTGACTTGACCTCATTGGTTGGGTTTAAAGTCAAAGTGATGCTGGTAGGGCTTCTTACATTTTTGCGTTTTAGTTTGTCGGGAATACTGCATGCTTTGCGCCTTGCGGACCCTTCTCGCTTACTCGCACGCACGCACACTTGTGAGACGCCCAGAGTGTTTGGGGCCAGCAAAGACTTGTGGCACGGGAATATTTCACAAATAAGATGGTGTTCTGAGCACAAAATTAGACAAAACATCATCTAGGTTGCACCTAATGGTGACGAAATTCGTCAAGTAACAATTCAAGACAAAGTCATTTGGGGAAGAATTCCGCATAAACAAGCAAAGGTGTCTTGACTATAGCACTGGGCTAACCAAGTTTAATATATCTTGCTCGTTGAAACCTGGATGAGCCAAATGTAATTGACACCAGAAATTTGCTCCCGCGCATATTGTGCCAACTAGCACGTTTTTGTTGCACATAGAAAATACCAGGAACCTAACTATAGATGCCAGTGAATTGAACTGTGTATTAATTCTCAGCACGCCATCAAATCTGCTATTTGGCGGGAGTGAGAAGTACCCATACAGAATGGCTTAGGGGCGTCAGTGAAAAAATTTATGGTGAGCTATGGCCACCTATGGGTCCCTATGGTCACCCATAAAAAGGCATATATTAGGCGATAGCCAGCTATTGAAGTTTTTATGCATCTGGCACTAAAGACTGTAAACCATAATTCTCTTTATACAATTACAGAACATCCTAGTGTGTTTAGCATATAGAGGCACAGCTATTCAGGTTACTTTAGCTAGCAAAAGAAATATGTATGGCTTTAGTTCTATAGACCAGCCGCGACAAAGCTCTTTGGCTGGCTAATAGACCATTGTTTAGCTTTACGTCTAAAGACTCGAAACATTCAGCTGTCTTTTGCCAGCTACTGGAAAAATGTGTCCCAAAGCTAAAGAGATACAGCCACAAAGCTCTTTAGGCTGGCTACGGGCCGTTGTTTAGGCTCTAACTCTGCAGAGTTACTCGACACCATTCAGCTGTCTTTTGCGAGCTATTGAAAAGAATTCGTCCTAAAGCTAAAGAGAGAAAGCCGTAAAAGCTCCTTTGGCCGTTGTTTAGCTCTTCGTTTACAAAAGACTTAAAGGCCAACTGCACTCAAAATTTCGACCGCGCGAGATCACTGTTCCTGCATACTATGACTAAAAAGACCGCGATGTACGAAGTACGCCGCAAGCGACCAGCAAAAATCGACGATTTTGAAAACGAAACTTGGCAAAACGCGGCCATTACGGGAAGGCGGAAGTGACGTATCAGCCGACGGCGCGAGCGGCCAGACGGCCTGGCCTGACGGCGCGAGCTGTGCGGACCGGCCGACCGGGCCGACGCGGCCGGCTCGGCCAGCCAGGAGGAGAGAGTGAGCGCGCGAGTGCGGGAGTGTGGGAGGCGCGCGGAAAAGCGAGCGCTTGTCCCGCAAGCACGACACTAGAGTTTTAGCATACGGCGGCGCGCGTAGCGGGGCCCGACTGGCAAGGTGAAAATTCGTTCCGGTGGGGGGATTAGTTCCGCCGGCCGGCCTTCGCCATGCCCGCGCCTTCTTACAACACCACCTAGACTATAGGTGGTCTAGGTGGTGTTGCTAGGTGGTGTTGCTTCTTACCACTGAGGGGCAACCTCCTTGCCCTCCCCGCGCGCGCATGCGCGGTCAGGTCCCGGTACCCCGCCACCGTAGAGTTTTAGCATAGCGTGCTCCGTCCGCTAACGCTACGGCGGCGGGTAGCGGGGCGCGACTGGGGAGAGCAAATTCGTCACGGTGGGGTGGATTAGTTCCGCGCGGCCTGCCTTCGCCATGCCCGCTCTTCCCCTCCGCTGAGGGGCAACCTCCTCGCACTCCCCGCGCGCGCATGCGCAGTCCGGTCCCGCTACCCGCTAACCTTAGCGTAGCGTACGGGAGCCGCTATGCTAAAACAGCACACCGCATAGGCATGATGTCGCGACGACACTCGAAAGGGAGAGAACCGTACGGTTAACGAGGCCTCTTCGTAGCCGTGAAAGCCAGGCGTACCGGCGCGAAGTGCGAGTTTCCTGGATTCTCCCGCTGCGAGGCAGGCCGATCGGCCTGGACGGCTGGCATGTCACTTCCGCTAAATGGCTGTTTGCGCGACACGCCGGCAGGTGCTTTGTCGTCTGCAAGGGCGCTATTTTGAGTGCCTGAAACTGAATAAACACGCATTGCACAGAGCTACCGGTCGCGTCGCAGTAGTTCTCATGGTACCTACTACACATTTCGAAGGCATTTAGCCAGGGTGAAATTTGAGTGCAGTTGGCCTTAAAAACCATTCAGCTGTCTTTTGCCAGCTATTGGAGAGTTTGCTCTAAAGCTAAAGAGAGGCAGGCATAAAAGCTGCTGCGGCTGACTACAGAGCAATATAAAACTGTAAAACTTTAGACATGTGACAATTAAGCAACATTTAGCTGGCTTAGCAAAGTATTTGGCGCAGAATCTACACGCCTGCATCCATAAATGATTCCCTACATAGTGACATAAGGCTCCAAGCTCCAAGCCGCTAAGGAAAAGTGTTAGCCCATATAAGCTATTATTCGAGTAACCATTAATAATCTTATGCCGCTGGTTCAATATGACTTATGACGCGAAATTCATATACTCATGATTTACCTAGCTACATCTACAACACGGATTCGATAACGATGATGAGATTGATTAGCTGGTGAAATGAAAGTATTTGTTCAATAACGTTAGTTACTCATTATACTAACAGTACGGGAAAAGTACAATTAAAGGCAGTTACTGATTAACGCCCCAATTCAGGTTGCAACTTTGGATACTGCGCGTCGGCAAAGTTTGCAAATGAACGTACAGCGAAGGACGTACTATTACGAGCCAATATGAAAGGGAACACAGGAACGCAAAGAAGAAAACACCCTCAGTCCCAGTTTTGAGTGATACGCAGCGGCCGCCGTCGGAAACCAAAGTGGAAAGGGGGACGCTGTTCTAACAACTGTTCCCATTCCCGCCGTTCGTCTTATCGGCTGTCGGACGATGCCATATTATCTGCGAAATGACGTAACCTGCTGCTTTGTAGAAATTCCAGCGGGGTGGGAGTGCCAACAGTTAGTGGAAGAGCGCCCCTCTTCTCCCTTTCATTTTCACAGCGCCATCCGCGTATCGCTCCGAGTCTGTTTCGAGGCTGTTTGCCACGCGTTCCTGTGTTCCCTTTCATATTGCTCATAATAGTACAAGTTCGGAGATTCCTCTGCGGCCCTTCGCTGCCGCGGGGTCAGGTAAAAAAAGTGGGCTTCTCTGAAAACTGCCCTCTCAGCGTCCAAGCAGATTCGAAATAATTTTCGCGGCCCACGGTACTGCCTACACGGCCAGAAATATGGTGGCAGCTGCGAACAACCGTATTGCTTCTCCCGCGGACCCATTTTGAGATTAATCACGGAGAAAAGAGGCAGAAAAAACGACCCACGCCAGTCCGAAGGAGGCACACAAATGAATTTCGGGGAAGCGATAAAAGGGCAGAGCGGAAATTCCTGCTTCCTGCTTATTTTCTCTCTCTACTAGAGAAAACTCTCTCTATTACGGAGTTAAGCAAGTCCGTCCGTTCCTGTCACGTACGTTGCTACCGGGTAGACTGGGACCCGTCTGCGCCTGCGCGTGCGGAAGGGCGAGGAGGCGCGGGCATGGCGAAGGCAGGCTAGCGGAAACTAATCCCCCTACCGTGACGAATGCCCGAGTGCCCAGACGTGTCCCGGTCAACACGCTAACTACGTACCGGACGAACGGGCGGTCAGATCGGGTTCAACCACGCCATCCTTCCGTCGTCCGGTTTTCGCCAGTTCTTCAACCTCCGCATTGACGGGGAGCCACCCGGCTTTGTATGCAATGACGCGGCGGCGAAAGCCGCTGCTGCTAGACACAAGCTGCATCCCTCTTTCGGCGGTAATCGAAGTGATCCTGTCTTCTTCGACTGCGAGCTGCTCATCGTCGGGCCCCTGTGTGGCGGGTCCGAGACGCCCCTATTCAACGAGCGCCCGACGCCGTATTACCGACGGGACCCAGGCGCCCTCCCGTCGCTTCAACCTCGGATGGCCCGAAGGGCTTCGACCTTAGGAAGATTGCACCACGGAAGTCAACCTGACGCTGATTTGCGCGAGAGGGAAAGTGCCTTCTCTTTGTGAGTGTGTGGACGTCAATTTCAGTGCCACGGATTTTCGTGATTGGTGTGTTCCTGAAAGCAGCGGGAGAAAGCATGAAAGGGGGCGGACCCAACCTGGTTATTTAGTCTCGCGCGCAGGAGCTCAGAACCCTGTTGACTCTGTCAAACGCCATGGAAATTTCTGCTCATAAAGTTTCTTTCTTTATCCTACACTCGGTAATGAATCCTCAGGGGTGTCCTGTTCTTTGTGGCTTATTTGAAGGCATTATCCCTGCAGCACACGGTTTCCTACATTAGGCTTCAGGAGCAGATTCATTTTTTATAGAAGGTAATAGACGCTTTGACTGTTAACATTCATCTTTAAAGCTTCATTTTACAAGCAGAGAAAAATGATGTCGTCTCTGCATGCAAATTCTCCAGTCGCGGCTGGTGGACTGAAAAAAAAAGTGAGGTCCAGGGATGTGCAACTTCAGTCTTTAGAACCGGGAGGGACTTTACGAGTGCCGTGCAGACAAAACGTGGTTTAACCTCCACAAGTGCTCATTTGCACTCTTGGGGATCGAATGAAACACCACTGCTTATATACATATGGCGATCCCGATTAAACTAGGAAGAGTGGTGCTACGCCGGGCGGCTGATAGGTGGGCGCCGCAGCAAAGTAAAAAAATACTTTCCCCAAAATTCATAAATGGCTTGCTAAGTTTCTGAGCCATAACAAAAAAAAAAGCGTAACGTCGCGGGTTCGATAATCAGCAGCCAGGGGCCGGATTAAGTGGGTGGCTACGGGGGCTGCAGTTTGCTTGCTGCCCCCATCGAAAGTTAAGATAGAAGCTTCAACCTCACTTTCACACCGAAGCTCACTCGTGACAGGTGTGGAGGAGGAGAGGGGTGTGCTCAAGCTATGGTTGACAACCTTCGGGTCCATTTCAATTCAATTTAATTATTCCTACTACCCCGCCTTGTTTTCCCGCGGTTGTCTGAGAAGACGACTTGGACCAAAGTCGCGGGTACATCGCTTTACGGGGCCTAAGAATCCACATAAAAAGGGCCCCGTGCTCGGCTCCGGTTTTTTTTCGGCACAGGTCGTTTCGGTAATCTTTTCGGTTTAAACGGACCCTCTAAGCACGCAAACTTTTCGGCGCTGCGCACGTTTCGGTATAAGGAAGGGTCAAGCATGCGAATAATGAAATAATGCCTGAAGAACATTGTAAATGTTTAACTCCGAGGGACGTTAAATGTAATTGTTGGCAACTTAAAGGGAAGCTGAAGCGCTTTCCAAAAAAATTGAGTTAGATTAACAGTTATATAGTTTCTTGCGCGCTGATTCCGAATATCCCATTGAAATTTATCGTACATGAGTCCAAGTGGCATTTATCTTGCAAAAGCGCGGCCCGTTTGAAAGACGCGCGCTTTTCGTCTTTTGACGCCCCTGATTGGTTGCGCCCGTCATGACTGTTTCGTGCTTATCAGGAACCGATGCCAGCCGTCTCCCAGCGAAGAATACCCTTGGTTTATTGTGCGCTCGTTTTATACAGTGCAATGCAGAAGAGGGAAAGAGATAGCGTGCGCAGTGGACTGCCTGCGCACGCCTTAACACGATACATCCTCCTTTCTTGGAAGAAAAAAAAGAAAAAAAAAGAAAAACATCGAGAGCGAACGTAACCACGTAACTACGGAATTTGCACAAAATTGTCATCGTAGACTAGTCGATGGGGTGCCCTCCTATCTCGGGTCGATCTTCTGGGTACTTGCGGCTGCTCCGAAGGCGGGGCCAGTGTTGGCGCTTGTTCTGGCGGTTGCATCGGAGTTCTCCTCGGCCCAGTCGTCGGCGGAGACGTGGAAAGGCTCAGTAGTTGCGAGCAGATGCTGTCGGTTACGCCGAAAAACCTTGCCGCCTTCGGTGACGACGTGGTACGACCTCGGTCGCGTCATGCTGACCACCTTGGCCTTTGTTGCCCAGTCCTTACCACGTACGCGGGCGACTTGCCCTTCGCCCAAGGGCTTGAGTGGACGACCCGTTCGGCGTGCCTGGCTGTGCTTCTGTACGGCCATGTGTGGGACCTCGTTGAAATCAGGCAGGGGCGTGCGTAGCCGCCGACCTTGAAGCAGCTCTCCTGGGGACCTGCCGTCATCCAATGGGCTGGCCCTGTAATTCAAGAGTCCCAACCAAAAATCATTGTTTCCTTCCGTCGTTTTTTTCATAATTCTCTTCACTACTTGCACTCCTTTCTCTGCCAGGCCGTTTGATCGCGGGAACAAGGGGCTCGATGTTGTGTGCTTGAAATCGAACTTTCTTGAGAATGCGGCAAATTCACGGCTAGCAAACTGCGGCCCGTTGTCGGTGCACACTTCCGCCGGTATGCCGTATCGCGCAAATATCGCGCTTAGCTTTTCGATAACTGTAGAAGCCGATGTGTCGTACAGTGCTTCTACCTCCGGGAAATTTGATAGCGCGTCATACGCACACAGGAATGCTTTGCCGGCGTAGTGAAAAATGTCGACGCCCACTCTGAACCACGCATGCTCCGGCACGGGTCTCATCATGAGAGGCTCACTTTCTTGTTTGTAAGAATATTTTCTGCACGTTGCGCAATTCTTGACAACCTGTTCTACGTCTGTGCCCAGTCCTGGCCAGAAAACTAAACGGCGGGCTCGGGATTTGCACTTGTTTATTCCCATATGCCCATCATGAATCCTATCCAACATCTCACGGCGCATGCTTTGCGGTTTATAACAGCTTTGCATCCTTTGAGCAATACGCCGTTGACCACAGAGAGTTCTCCGGCGAAGGGTTTGAGCTCTCGATCCACGGGTGCCTGTTTTGCAGGCACTCAAGGACAGTTCCCAAGTACCTGTCGTTTGAGTCTCCCTTGCCAGTCGTACTTGCATGGCCTCGCTGACCAGCGCCTGCACAGTTGTAACGGCATGAATCTCGACGTCTTCGTCCGCCTCGTCGTCTGGTGGTCCAACGGAGGCTCTCGACAGCAGATCGGCCAAAACCAATTCTTTACCGGGGACAAACTGCAAGTGGAAGCGGTATTTCAGCAAACGCAAGAAAAAACGCTGCAATCTCGGTGGCATGTCGCCGATAGCTTTTTGTGCGATAGCAATCAGCGGACGGTGATCCGTTTCAAGTGCAATGGTACGACCGTATACAAAGTGATGGAATTTTTCGCACCCGAATACAACAGCTATCGCCTCTTTTTCGATCTGCGAATACCTTTTTCTGGGAATCGGTCAACACGCGCGAGGCATAAGCGACTGGCTTCCACGCGTTATCATAACGCTGCATTAGCGCGGAACCTATGCCATTCTGCGACGCATCGGACGTTATCTTTGTGTCTCGTTCAGGATCGAAAATTGCAAGCACCGGCTGCTTGCTCAAACAGGCGCAGAGTTGTTCCCATTCCTTGGCGTGATTGGCCATTCCATTCGAACGCGGCCTCTTTTTTCACTAGCTGTCGCATTTGCAGCGTCTTCTCAGCTAGTGCTGGGACGAATTTAGAAAAATAATTCACCACGCCTAGCATGCGTTGTACGCCATGCTTGTCAGTCGGTGGTGGCATGTTTCGCATGACGTTCACAGATTCAGGGCTTGGCTGTATACCTTTTGCGGATTTGATGTCGCCTAGGAAACAAACTTCGGACACTCGATTTCGCATTTTGCGGCATTGAATGTTAGCCCCGCTTTCAGCGCTGCTTCCAAGACAGCCCGCAGCCTTTCATCGTGCTCGACCCTCGTCGCGCCCCAAATGAGAATGTCATCGACGTACACGCGTACACCCGGTATGGACTCGAAAATCTGACCAACAGTTTTTTGAAAAACTTCCGACGCCGACGCTATTCCGAATGGAAGTCTCAGAAAGCGATAACGCCCAAACGGCGTGGCGAAAGTGCATATTTTTGAAGTCTCTTCATGGAGCGGTATTTGATGAAACCAGAAGTTGCATCCAAACGAGAAAAAATGGTTGCTCCCGCAAGCTCAGCCTCGATGTCCTCTCGACGTGGCATTTCAAAATGTTCTCGCTTCAAGCATTCATTAATTTTTCTGGGGTCCATGCACACTCAATTTGCCATCCTTTTTTCTGGCAATTACTAAAGGACTCACCCAGTCTGTAGGCTCTTGTACCTTGACCACGATGCCTGCCTTTTCCATGCGGTCGAGTTCCTGTTTGAGGGGCCCTTGTAGTGCCAGTGGCACCTCGTCGAGCTGTCTGGATGACAGGAACGGCGTCGTCCCGCAACACCATCCGGTATTGCCGTTGAAGGCATCCCGTGCCGCCTGAACACTTCTTGGAACTGCTTGACGACATGCTCACTTGTGTTCGTAGACACTGCGTTCACAGAGCGTGAGAACAAGCCGAGCAGCTCACTTGCTTGTAGTCCCAACAGCGCTTGACGTCCTTTCTTGACGACGAAGAAGTCGATGTCAGCTGTGTTGGTAGAGAGGGCCAGTTTTACAGTGACAATACCCATGTGTTTGATGATTCCTCCGTCATACGTACGTAGAACCGAGTTGCTGGCCCTTAATTGCGAACTGGGCTGCAATTTTTTGTACATGCTGTACGGCAGCAGATTTGCTTGGGCGCCAGTGTCGACCTTTAGGTGCAGTACGTGATGACCGACATGGGCTTGTACGATCCAGTCTTTTTGCTGCAAAACAGCATCTACGGATACTTCAAGAATCTGAAAATCTTCGTCGCTGTCCTCAATTTGAGCGACCTGCTTGGTGGTTTTGCAACGGACGGCAAAGTGATTTTTTCCCCCGCATTTTCTACATATGCGTCCAAATGCTGGGCATTTCCGAGGGCCATGCACTCGCCCACATCTCGGGCACTTAAACTCAGGGGGTTGTTCGGCGCCTCTGGACCTCGCCTTAACTGGGTCAACTTGTCGCTCTCGAATCCATATGTCGTTTCGGGCGGCGGAGACTTCGGCAGCTTTGCATAGCTGTTCTGCGGTCGCAAGAGTAAGCTTGTTGTCACGAAGAACCCATTGGACCACAGATATCCGTAGGACGTCCGTTTTACAGCCGAACGTCCAAGTCCCGCGCTCGACGTCTGGTGGACGTACTTCGGATGTATTTTTCTGGGAAACGTGAACGTCCGTTCAATTTGGTCCGACGGACGTCCGAGCTACGTTTGTGCATGGACGTTTACTATGGTCCCATCAATAACGTCCGCTGGACGCCCATCGTACGTCTGTATGGTTGAAGCAATATTCCTTGATCTTGTTTGTAATCTATCGTAATTAGCATCGCGTTAATTATGTTATCTATATTCTTGCTGCCTGCAGCGGGAGGCAAACAATTCGTAAGCTCAGAAACAATTGCAATAGCTGTAACCCTCGCGCCTTTTTGGCTCGCGCACAAGTAACTCGTTGCGGGCTGAACCGAATTCAAAAAAGGACGACCGCAGATCTCGTAAAGTTTTATAAAAACAGTTGGGTTGATATACAATGTTGTATTGTTTGATTTGCTGCTAATTAGGCTAAAAAGTATTTTTTTTTTGTGCGACTAAAGTTTTTTTTTCTTTTTTGCGATGCAAAGCCAACACTGGTCAAGACACGTCAAGCCGTACAGCCATAGCCATTCGCTTTTGTGTGCGACAAATCCATCGTGTGCGAGTTGCGAAGCGCCAACGAACTTCGATTATCTTAGAGAAAGAAACCCTGCTGCTTTCTTCTAGACATCTTTTTGCGTCCCTCAACGAAAGGTAAGACATTTTTACAAGTGCCGGTGAGTGGGGAGAGGGCGAGGAGGAAATCGTCTTTAGCTTTCCGTGTACTGCAAACGCCGTACCAGCCGTACGTTGTGCCGAAGTTAGGCATGACTGGATTCAAGCGTTTTGAATGACAGTGTGTAAAAACGCGCTCAGGGAAATCACCTTTTCTTCGCAAACATAGGCGCCTTAAAGCTATCAGCAGTACGTGCACGTACCCTCGTTGCAAGAAAGTCGTTGAGCATGCCCGCGTTCGCATTCAGCCCGGCGCTACCTACGACGGGGTGTGCGCAGTGGCTACTTTTACGTTCACTCAGGTTTATGGAAAGGGTTATGTAACCATTTTTTACTGTGTGAGCTCGTTGCGGAGATGCGTTATGCATTGGCCTTGAGGTGAAATGTAAGGAACGTGTCACGAAACGTGTAGGAAGCCGTACGGTGAGTTTTAGGTATGGGGTGATTTCACGACCCCAGAGGGGTACGCGGCCGTATAGTGTTTACGCCTGAGGTGCTCTTTAGTGTGGCTCATGCCGGCGAACGCGGTGAAGTAAACGCATTTGCCTGACGCGAGCATGGAGCGTGTACTAATATATATTGCCGTGCTTGCTTATGCACTTGTAGACGCACGTATCAATACCCGCCGCGGTGTCTCAGTGGCTAAGCCGTAGTGCTGCCGAGCCCAAGGACACGGGTTCAATTTTCGGCCGCGGCGGCCGCTTTTCTGATGGAGGCGAAAAGAGAAAACGCCCGTATGTACGACATTTACCCGCACGTTAAAGATAACCACGTGGTCAAAATTCATCCGGCGCCCTGCACTACGGCGCGCACACCTCATATTGATAGACGCCGTCAAAGCGCGTAGGTGAAAAGCATGCATCGTATCCAAACTCACCCCACTGACTCTACAAAGCTTGGAGTTGGGCTACTTGGTGATTAAAAATATTGAAATATGAGGGGAGGGGGGGAGGCATTTTAGCCTGGCCAATCAGGCTTTCGGTGCGCAAAGTTACGTCCCTCCGCAGCTGCCAGTCACCGTGTGAATGTATTGTGTATAAAGGCCCATTCACACTTGCGACAGGAGCAACAAAAGTGGTTGCTGATTTCTTTTCTTGTTGCTGTGACGAAAATTGCTCGAATATGCATTAGCTGTAGATTAGCGCCAACCAAAATACTTCAAAAGCAGGCTAAAATTCTTTTGTGTGTCTAATTATGTAGCCATATATAGGACTAAATAAACCATGAAGTTTGAATTTACATGTATTTGACTTCTTCTGTCGGGTGGCTCCAAGAAGAAACCTGTAATTGTTGCTTTTGGTTTTTTCAGGTGCTGACTGAAGAGTTGGGGAAAGTTTGAGCCGAGATGTTCCTGGCATGAAGCGTG
Source organism: Haemaphysalis longicornis (assembly GCA_013339765.2). NCBI lineage: Eukaryota > Metazoa > Arthropoda > Arachnida > Ixodida > Ixodidae > Haemaphysalis > Haemaphysalis longicornis. The sequence goes on along the minus strand of JABSTR010000446.1, from coordinate 52,247 downwards.
ATGGGCACATGAAAGGTTGTACTTACATTGGAGGTTATAAAGCATTAAATAAAAAATTTCAAGCTTTGCGACATTGTCTGATCTGTTTTGCATGCCATATTTTGCAACATGTAATCTTGTTGCAACATGCAATTTTTGCAACATGTATTTCATTCAGTATATTTGTTTTCAGCAGCCTGCTTAACTGTTCAATACTTCACTTTTTCAAGCTAACTTGTTGTTCTTTAGCGTGCATTTCTCGAAGTTCTGTCTTTAGCAGTTTAATGAAAATATCCCCAAACATACTCGGTATAGATTCATAAAGCTTAATAGTGTAGGTTTCAGTTTTTTAGTAAACTTGAGAACCTGTACTTGCTGTAAATTTCAGTGCTTTATTGATAACATGCCTTGAAGTACTACTCCAGCTTTAAGAATACTAATTCAAAAGCCCCTTCTGTAGCTTGTTTTGGCAAAACCCTAATTATAAATGCTTGTGCCCACACAATATGTGGACTCACAACTCCACACCCTATTCATATTTTTCTTGGCAAGAGTGGGAGCAGGGATGCTTGCAGTAGCATAATAGCGTGGAAAGTTGTGAGCTTATTGTCGTAACCGCTTTTCAATACAGAACCATGTGTACACTGCGGGCTGTCATGTTGAAGCATCCTGTTCACCGAGGGTGGTAACCGCCCTACTAAACCTTATTCATATTTATATATGTTGACACAACAGCCCGCGGTGTATGCATAGTCCTTATTGAAAAGTCATGACAATAAGCTTGCAACATTCCACTGTATTATGCTTCTGTAACATCACTGTTCGCACTCTTGGCAAGAGAAATATGAATAGGTTGTGGAGTTGTCTGACCACAGAGTGCATGGGGCAAGCATTTATAATTAGGGCTGTGCCAAAACAAGCTACAGAAGAGGCTTTTGTATCAAGTATTCGTAAAGCTGGAGTGGTGCTTCAAGGCATGTTATCAACAAAGCACTGAGGTTTACAGCGAGTACAGGTTCTCCCCGATTCAAAAAATTTAGGACTAGAAGAGGACGTCCGGTGGACATCCAATATCCGCATTTTGTTATCCCCTGGACGTCCCCTGTACATTTCGGTTTGGAAATGTCCAATTTTGAACATCCGCCGGATGTCGGAAAATCCGGCTGGGACGTCTGTCGGACGTTCGTAGGATGACCAATTACTTTGCATCGGACCATCCCACGGACGTCTGTAAAACGTCCCGCTGGCTTTCTGCGGATGTCTGACGGACGTCCAAATGTCCGACAACTGATGTCCAACGGATGTTTGATGGACGTCTGTGGTCCACTGGGAAGCTTTTCGCGTACTTTGTCACATCTTTTGTTCCGAACACAAGCTGGTCCCTACTCATTGATTCCGTCATTGTGCCAAAGTTGCAGGACTGCGCCAGCCTTCTCAGGTCTCTCAGAAAGTTGTTCCGTAGGCTCGCCTTCGCCTTGAACGCGTTTGCGAAACACGTAGCGCTCATGCACTTCATTAGCTGCTCGGCAAAATACTCGTCAAACTTCTTGATTACTGTGGCGTTAATCATTCCGGTCCTCACCTTGGTCGAAGGAGAAGTTGTTGTACACTTCGAGGACGTCGTCGCGGCTATGCTGAGCAGCAGCGCAAGCTTGGTGGGATCCGGCGTTGGCGTTTCCTTGGGTGCGGCTGGTGCTGAAGCAGTCAAAAAACAGCTAAAACTTTTGCTTGAACAGGCGCCAATTCTTGCTAATATCCCCATGCAGCCGCAGGTTGCTCGGGCGGGTTTCAACAAAACTTCCCTACCGCTTCTGTCCGGTTCCGCCGTGGCCGTGGTATCGTCTTTCAATGCCGAGAATCGCCCGTGGCCACTTCTGACACCATGTTTCGTGCTTATCAGGAACCGATGCCAGCCGTCTTCCCAGCGAAGAATACCCTTGGTTTATTGTGCGCTCGTTTTATACAGTTGCAATGCAGAAAGAGGGAAGAGATAGCGTGCGCAGTGGACTGCCTGCGCACGCCTCTAACACGATACAATGACGTCAAAGGAGGACACCCTTCGGCCCCGCGCGGGTTGTCGGAAGCATTGCGAACGATTCGCACGGTTGCCTTTGCGGCAAATTTAGCCTGCAGTTTAATTTTCGCACATGACTGGAAGTTTGTTTATAATTTCCCGTGCTGTTGGTTTCAATTATCTTGGAGCTTAAATTTGCTTTACACGACAGAGAACCCCAAAGCAGTGACTGTGACGTCGACTAGTGGGTTCCATCAAATATTTTTGAATTAGGCAACCAGCATAGGGGTACTTTTATACCTTATGTTAATATTAGGGTACTGCCTTAACTGTTTCTATTATACACAAAACCATTTATGCCGAAGATTAATGGGCGTTTTATAAACAATCTACCAGCGAAAAGCACGTACGTGCACTGCGCGAAAAGAATAGCGTTCATGCGCTGTAAACGTATATGCGAGACACATCTTGCCGGTACACGCATAAACCAACAAGCAGACTCTGCTTCCGCATTTCCTTTGTTCGTTGTCGCCCACCCCAGCCCCGTTACTCATCCCCGTACACAGACCCACACGCGCGCGCCATTTCGGCAGCGGCGCTACGGCGCCTCCGCGATTGCTAGCTGCACTTCGATGAGTGGCGTCTTACTGCTTCACATGCATTTATTCTAAAAACACTGCAGCATACTAGTGCCTGCTCAGCATTATTGGCTGTAGTAGGGCTTGATTTTCGCTTGTGCGTTGCGCATTCTGCTACAATATTACGGCCACCTCGTTATAATTAACAGACCAGTCGGACAAGGCAGTTACGTTGTAGTTACGTTACATAAGCTATCAATCACCAAACGTTTGTGATAATGAATCGTTGGCCTGTTTCAGCATTTCTAGATTTAAGCATTTACCGCGCTAGTCGGACAGAGGCCGTATATTTACTCTTCGCTCCTAATTTTTTTAGTATCATCATTATATATATCACCGACTATCACTGGAGCACACTTGAGGTTCAGTGACAACAAGTGCTTGCCAGGTTATAATATGCAGCTACACGGAATCTTGGGCAAAAAATTAGGCCCCCGCAGTCAACACAAATTATGGCACGGTGGTGGTTCGGAGTGGTGTTTTTTTTTAATTCCAGACAAACATCACCTTATCGTGACATGTATACTTGCAAAATAAGTAATCTGGTTGTCTTGGTTCTTTTACTTTGTAGGAATACTGTTTACCTCTTAGCCGGGAGAGAACTTCTATCAGGATTGGCCCCTTGTTTTAGTTTCGCCAAAAAATTGTTTTTTTGAACACTGTCCTGAGCCCATAGGGAAAGAAAATCGACGCGTTTAACGAAACAAGTATTTCCTGAACAAATGTGACTTGGTTTCTGGAATGGAACGAAACATCCCCGGCCAAAGTACAGCAGTATTCCCCATCCTTCCTAAATCTAGAATCTAATGTGAACATTCACGTCCGTCGCATAAAAAAAATTGCCCCCACCTCCCCGAAGGGAATCGTGAGGAAGTGCGAATGCATTTCTGGCGCCGAGAGTACACAGCGTAGTAATTCTGCCATCGCCTTGAGAGGCGCAGTACCGGCGAGGGGGAGCTGTCAGGCGAGGGGAGAGGCGCGCGCCGAGGGTGAGTGCTAACCTAACGGGGGGAGAGGCGCGCCAGCTGCAGAGCATGTGACGTCACGGCGCGAGGAGAGGGGGAGCAGACGCAAAGGCGCCAGCGCGCGGTCACGTGGGAGTGTGACGTCACGGCGCGAGGAGCGGTGCGGGAGCCGGCGCGGGCACGCGCAGCCACGGCGCGGGAGGCGGAGCGCGCGCGGGTCACGTGGGGTGTGACGTCGCTGCGCCGTTGCTACAGACGCTCCTCTCCGCTCCTCGCGCCGTTGCTAGGGGAGAGGAGGAGGAGCGCGGATGACGGCGGATTCAGGGTCGCTTATAAAGTGCATCGCACTTAAAAAAACGCATTGGAGCGGTTTACAAAGTATTTAACGTAGTGTAGTATATTCTCTGTCATCAAGCACAGCCACCTCGGCTGTCGCTTCCGTATGTTATCAAGCATCCCGGCGTGGCATTATTCTGCTTAGGAATACGGCATGATAACGTACGCCTCGTTTGGCGTTCGTGCATACTTTTTGAACACGAAAATTGTACAAGTGAGTGCTATCAACCACCACAACAACAAGTATCATTCACAAGGAAACACGGCGAAAAGAGCATGGCCGAGGCGGCCGATCCGGCCGGAAGTCCAGGTATGACGTATTTCAGCCGGTTTTCGCCCGCGCTCTTCGGTCTTCCGGCATCGCGCGGCGAGATGGGGGCGGGGCATCGGGCCACTTTTGTTTGCTCATTGCGCCGCTTCTATTGCATGTATTGCGAAAATATTTCGTACACATGAACTATTCAATGTGTACTTGCTGCTAGTCAACTTTTCTTTTAATTCTAAAACCACTTCACCTTCCCTTTAAGCATTTATTGCCCTAGGGGCTCAGATATCTGCGTACACAGTTTCTTCCAGAAATTTCACTGTATAACACTTGACAAAGAAGTTCATTGCGATGACGGCCTGTTTCATAAAGCTAGTTTCTAGTAAAGGCCTGTTTCTCGCTGAAGTGATTCAGTTTGTTTGCACTACCTGAAGTGTTGCATTTTCCAAGACACAATCCCGAGTGATCTTCCCAAAATAATAATGCAGAAGATATTGCTTCCGTTGCTGATATGTTTATACCTAACTCTTCCTGTAACAAACTAACAGACTGAACACTGAGTGAGTTAGTGAGTGAGCGCGCTGGCAAAAGGGCTGACCTGGCCTTGCGAGATGGGCCGGCAACGGCTCCGCCCGAGTGACACCTTTGAAAACTATTCGTGGCAAATCACCAAGAGTCAGAAAGGTTTGTGTCCTTCAAAAAGTTCAGGAGAAGAGGCTGGATGTCTCGCCGAGTGACCGTGCCCTTTTTCGAATAGGACATCACGCCGAAAGAGGAATGCGGGACGGCTCTCCTTCAGAGTTCTTTAAATACAGCTGGGTGCTGCATAGCATTACCAGAGCGCATCCTTTGAAGTCTGTTCTAAATTAAAGCTGCTTGGATTCCACTACCGTTAAGAAGTTGAAATCTGTATCCATCATGTCGAGGGAAGCACTGTGGAGGAGGCTACGTTGTTGTCCCCCTCAGGGCGCCTGACTCACCGCGAAGGAAGCGACAAAAGGCGCCGGGGCCTTGCGGTGCCACTTGCCGAGAGGTGAGAAGGTGAATGTCCTTTCAGGACCCCCTTCACGGCGAGTTAGGCGCCCTCAGTGGGTGCACTGTTGACAACAATGTAGCCTCCACAGTGCTGCAGCTAGCTTGTGGTATGAACTATAGTCTCACATGACTTTTTTCCCTTATCGTATACACAATGTAACTGTTCATTGAAAAGTGAAGCCACTGTGATTCGCGGTGCATTTTATTGGCGCTGTAAGACGGAACCCGGAAGAAAATGCGCGGGACGAACGCGAGACTTAAACCGAAATTTTTAAAGCGAAAGCTTTCTTTTCGGGACCGATGGCGTTCTGTCAAAAAAATTGACGCATTCCCTCATATACCGGTTGGTCCACTGAAAAGAGCTTTGATAAGATCTCTGAAAACTTAGCGCGTGCGTGAAACCGGCCTTGCATTGTGTCGAAACGGCTACTTGAAAATCTCGAAAAAGGGACGCTTCTAGATAAGACAGCATACACGCATCGATCATAAAGAAGGAGCACGATAGCATACCTGTATCGCATAAACCACGCATCGGTATACATTCAGCTAGTTCGTAAAGCGTTCTCCTGGTGCGCGAAAATTCGTCGCATGGCTGTGTTCTTCGTTCGCGATTTGGGTCTTTGGAGGTTCCACGATAGATTGGACGCGCTTTCCGTGAAAGTTGCAGGCCCCTTTCGCGTTTCTCTCAACTTTCTTTAGGAGAAGAGATGACATAGTTTTTTACTAGACACACACATACGTTACCACGTCGGCGCGGGAGCGAACTGGGGGAGAAAAAACCTCGAAGCATAAGAGAGAAAAGGAGAAGCCTGATTGATTTTACAGGCGTGTGCGTTAATCTGCGATTCAGAAACGATACTTTTGTTTTGGGCACTGTCACGGAAGGGGTGCCGACACAGCCGTCGCCTTATTCGCCATTGCGAAATGTTTTGAAGATTTCTCGTTGGCATTCGCTGCTTGATCTGCGCAAACCCTGTGTATATTGCAGCAGCTCCCGTGGTGGTATACAGTGTGAACTTCCCACCAGGTCCATAGTGGTGTACCTTCCCGTTTGGCCGTTAAGCCCGTTCCACATGGTGCGAATTTAGCCTGCGAATTCGCAGATGCGGCGTCGCTCTTGTTGCAAAACGGTCTATTTTTAATTTTCATTGGCGCGACCAATAGCCACATTCCAAGCGGCGTTCACAGGAGTAGTCTGACTGTTTCAAACATTTGGAAAGTTGTCACAGCAACGGGAGTAGATCATTTTGCCGCAGAAGCGGCCCCGCATCTGCGAATTCGCATGCGAAATTCGCACCATATGTAGAACGAGCTTGAGGCGGTGCTCGAAAGCAAGGAAGAGGACGAGGAGTGCGCTCCGAACGAAGAGAAAGAGGGAGAAGACCGTGGAACGGTTGAGGCTAGCCAGAGCTCGTTGCTTGTGGGCACAAGTTCGCCTTGTTTAATAAACACAGTTTGCCTTTTAATTGTAACCATCGTTACATGAGTGGTGGAGGTGCTGGGTACATGATACCCCAATCATCTAGGCTGGTTCACGTCGAAGTGTCGCCCGTTCACCAGCGGACCAGCCGTCGCCTACTCGGACTGCCGGTAGAGTGCGGCCTTCTACCTGATCGGGTAACCAAGAAGACTGGAAGCAACACCGGCACTGTAAACACGAACATGACTGTCGCCCCTCTCCAGTACGTGGTGCAACAGCCGCGTACACCAAAAGTCTTCTACGGCGAGCTTATGAAGACGTGGAAGACTGGCAGGACCACTTCGAACGGGTCGCCACGTTCAACGGCTGGGACAATAACCATAAGCGGCGACAGGTGTACTACTCTCTTGAGGAAGGCGAGCGAACGTGGTTTGAGAACCATGAATCCACACTTTCGTCGTGGGAGGAGATTCGTCAGCGCATACTAGCCACTTTCACGAGCAGTGACCGCAAAGAAAAGGCCGAGACAGCCCTTCAAGCACGAAACCAGCGCCAGAACGAGAGTGTTACCATGTACACCGAGGATATGGTCCGTCTTTGTAGGCGCGCAGATCCCGCCATGACGGACGACAAGAAGGTGCGGCACCTCATGCGCGGCGTCAAGCAGGACATCTTCACCGGGCTGATGCGGAATCCCCCAAGAACGGTTGCCGAATTCGCTAGCGAGACAACGACAATTGAAGGCGCGCTTCAGCGTAGAGCGAAGCGATACTGCCAAACCGAAGCCATGGTCTCCAATGCAAGCTGCATGACAGGGTTGGAGAACTGCCTCGATTTGCGGGAACTGGTGAGGAAAATCGTGCGAGAGGAGCTCCAGGCATTCCGCCAGCAGCAGTCTTCAGCACCGAGGGTGTCTATCGCCGAAATGATACGCGAAGAAGTCCGGCAAGCGGTGCGTATCCCTGAGCCAACAGAGGAGCCACAGCTGGAGGAACCAAAATTCTCATACGCAGCTGCTGTTCAGAAATACCACTACCGCTCGCCGCCGACCGGCGCCACCCCTGCGCCGACACCACCGCTCAACCCCAGGCCTCGCAGAAGCCTGCCATATCCGCCGGAAACACAACCTCGGAAAAGTGATCTGCGGCGCACTCCTGACCGCAGACCACTCTGTTTCCACTGTGGAGAAGAAGGACATGTCTACCGCGCATGCCCCTATCGCCGTATCGGCTTGCGGGGATTTGCACCAAATGCTCCGCGTCCAAGGAATGGTGAGCACCCGCAAGAGATCGAATACTACCTCGCCGAACGCCGAAACGTTTTCGCACCGCGACGCCCAGAGTCCCGTTCGCCATCGCCCATGCAACGCCGATCCTCGAGTCCACGCTTCGCCCCCAGTTCTTCTGACCGTCCATCGCGCAGCCCTGAAAGCCGGGGAAACTGAACTCAGCGGCCCCGGGAGGTGAGGCCGCTGGCGTCGACTTTTACGAAGAACCTCCACTGCGACGACGACGAGTACGGCGAGAGGCAAGCGACCAAGCGGAGACGGGGAGCTGTTTTACCCAACATGTAGCGTGCGTTTAAAAAATACAGGCGCATTGCCTTTTCGCAAACACAAGCTACGTGTTCCACGCCTAAGACGATCATCACTACACCCTTGGATGCTCCTCCGACGATGGGGGAAAAGCTGTATGTACAAAAAACAGTGAACATGCAAAAGAGGGCATGCACGGTACAACGACAACACAAATAGGTGTCTTTCATCTTTCGCGGGATCTCTCTTCGCGAACATCGAACCGCGCAAATTACTCGTGCATTCCATTTTCACAGGATGCGGGGAATTTTTCTTATGTGAAGAGCACTTTACGGGCTCGCTTTACCGTCGTAGCTCGCTCGCTGTAACGCTCTTCGATGTCGAGCGATTGAAGGAATCAGGCGGCGCAGCGAGAGTACGGACCCAAGTAGAGCCCCATGGCGTAGCAGTCGTAACGGCGTCCCATAAAGCTACGAGAAAGAAGCGGATATAGCTCGGCTTGCGCTCGGCTTGCGCCGAAGTGAAGTGACTTGTTCGCCTCCGTAATTTGCAATAAGCGAGTGCTACGCTTACCACGATTAGGATGCAATCGATCGCATGTTAATTTCGTGCTTCGGCCTCAACGCGCACCCCGTGACGACGTGTTTGTTCGAAACCATTTCTTGATTGTCTTGAATTTGAATAAAATGTGTGCGTCAAACCGTGTCTTTTGATGAAAAGCATTGTGTGCTGCTGTGCTTCGCCTACGGTGCGCACTTAGGTAAAATGATGTTTGTATCGTGTTATGCACGTTCGTCCTTCCATACTGGCGACAAGTAGTTTGTTAATAGCTGCTAGGATGCTCGTAAAAGCTCTAGGCACACTTAGGGCAGATGGGCTAATATGCAAGTCGCTTCGCGAAACATTCAACCTATGCCGCAACAACCGTCACCATATCGCGACGGAAAACAAACGAAACATTCTAGTAAAATTAACGCTGCGGTGCCGCCGTAGCGGGACGCGAGCGGCCGTGGCCGAGTCAACGCTGCCGGCGTTGGCCGAGTGCATCGAAGCCGACTAAAACGCGACTATCCATTACGACAATGCACATCAAGAGCGCCCCTGTCGTCCTTGGCGCTGCGGTTGCGCTGTCCCCTAGAGGTTTTGCAAGTGAAGTGAAAGGCCGCGCGGCACATTTACATTGTTTAACCACCATCTCACTTCCCGTGCGGCACCAATTAAGATTGACGCGCAGAGATTGGCAGGTAGCGGAAGTGTGGGCGGGCAAGTTGTTTTGTCATATGCTCCGAGTGCGCGACCAGTGGCTCGTGCGGCCGCAATGGTTCGCTGGGTGGGTTCTACTTTTCGTGCTGGCGCCACACCGCTGTCTCATTCGCTTCTGGTAACCTTTGTTGACGTCACGTGAAACGTCATGAAATCAGGCGAGGAATGAAATGCGCTTTTCAATTGCTAATTTCTCGGCAACTTATGCATCTTTCGCCGCCGAATAAACGCTGAGAGGGCTTCGGGGCAGTTGAACTTTAATTTGAACCCGACGTGCTATTTGCCTTCAGCGTACCTTTAATCACCGCTTTCTCCGTGACCGCTGTCATTTGTGCTGTGTTGGGAAGGGCGAGGGACCATCGTTAGCGAGTGAGCCGGCGTGCCTTGCAAGCTTCATTGCTGAGACCGTGTGCAATCTCAGCATCCGGACTGTGCAGCCTTATGCGGGCATTGATTTTATCTGAATGTTGAGTTGCCGGAGTTGTAACATTTCTGCACCCTACCGATCTGCATTATCTTCCTAATGTAGTAATCATCTGTCACCCTGTTTTAGGCCTTCGGGACGGTCGGGATCGCGTTAGGTCCCTATGTTCCAAACAGAGAGAAGCCTATTGCCATGTCAAAAGTCTTTCTGCGGTAGAAAGTAAGTTTGCAGACAGTTTTCATAGCACGGTGGGTTATCATAGTTAAACAAGATGGGTGCACTTAAATTCACTTGTATACATTGCGTTCCGCCCGCAGGGTCGAGGGATCGAAACCAGGCGCCGGATAGTACTTTTTTATATATATAGTGTTGTACTACGGACATCAACGCGGGTGACATCTATAATAACTGCTGGTGTATCGTGCATAAGCTAACATGTAGCCAATGGCATCCCTAGATTTTTGATTTCGGAAAAAAAGAAAATTTTGCCCTAAATCCCTATGTGGGCTTAGCAATTAATCACCATGTATCTGTGAACTTCCTTGTTTCGGTAATGTTCATGATGAAGCCATATTTTTTAGTTGCTGAAGGGATACCGTTCGTTGCTCCCGATACATGGGTGTTCACATTTTCAGGTAAATCACTGTCCCACCTCCTTCAAGAATTTTTTTTAAAGAGACGAGCAAAGAGTTCGAAGAGGCGAGAATCAAAACATCCCAATTTCGCTCGCGCCACGATTCTCCCTCGTTTCGACCACCTCCTCGAACCGCGCGAGCGTGAAGGCCCATGATGCCTTGCTTCTCAGTGACGTCTGCAAGAACATCCAGTGGCGCGTGGCCTCCTGCGATATTCTGCGCCGCCGGATTGCTTTGGGGCGGAGCAGTCTAACTTTATGCGTTGCGTTTGGGGCGTGTTTCTTCATTGCATTTCAGTAACTCACGATGTCACCCGCGTTGACGTCCGTAGTCGTAGTCCGCACCCCTCCCCCTACACTATATATATAAAAAAATACTATCCGGCGCCTGGTTTCGATCCCTCGACCCTGCGGGCGGAACGCAATGTACATGGTGCTCTACCCACTGCGCCACAAAGCCGACACAGATTGGGAGGCTACGAACGCGCCTTATATCCTTGACTCATTCAAACTACGTCAAGAAGCTGCCTGATACAACGCATTCACTACCACCAACTCCCCAAACACTAAACGTTAACGCAATACACCCACCCCCTATGCGACGCATTTACTCGAGTCCCCCTCGCGGGGAGACGGGCCCAATTTTTTATGAATCCTGCACTCCACTTAGGACTGGAAAAGCTGATGGAAGGAATGGGGCGGGCCTTTTGCGCCTACACACCACGCAGAAAGATCTCGCGAACAGAGAACGACCTTGTCACCGCGCGGTCGCGGCGGCGACATGTATTGGTATGTAGTAGAGTCTAAAATATGTGAGCGAATGACTAAACAATCGCCTCACAATTTGGTGAAGCGAGCGCGTAGATGCGTTCCCAACCGACGTCGGTTTATATACTGCCTAATTGGCCGCTCTTTCGTGACAATGTCGAGGTTGGTCGTGTTGTGGGGACGTCATGCTCACGCGCGCATACACAGGAATCTGTAGTATTTCATTCCGTTTTTCTATCTGTTATAATTTATAACATAACAAAAAAGCAGCGGAAAGGTTGCGCGCGGTAAGGCATAGGGACTCTTTCACAGTGCGTTGTGCATTCCATTTCTCCATCGCACTCCCCTTACTTGAGGGGAAACGCTTACGCGAGCCTGTGTCTATCAATCACTCGGTATACTACACCGCAACAGGCATTGCGAGCGCTCTCGGAAGAGTAGTGTGAGTTTAGGTACCGCGCCTCGCCGGCCTCTGTTCGACTATGCAGATGATAACACAAAACAAGTATTCCACCCTCGCTTTTAGGGGCGAAGCTCCTCTTGCTCGGTCCCAGTCCCGGCCGTACACGGCACATTGTACACGGAACATTGATGATGATTGTGGCAGGATCCCCCTAGGAATTGGCCAACCAAAGATTGGCCGAAGAGGTCATAACGTTCAACACCCTCGTTGCTACCCAACAACGAGGAGAGGAAGAAGAGGTTGTCGTTCGTCGCCTGCGAGCTCAAGACTCTTGCTCGGGCCCTGTTCCGTCCCTCGTTGCTGCCATACACGGCGGAATGATGATGATTGTGGCAGGATCCACCTAGGGATTGGCCAACCAAAGATTGGCCGAAGAGGTCAAAACGTTCAACGCGTTCGTTGCTACCCAACAAGGAGGAGAGGAAGAAGAAGAGGTTGTCGTTCGTCGCCTGCGAGCTGAAGACACGAACCGGCGGTACGCGACACCAGACGCTCTGCAGAAGGCGACGGCCAAGGTGGCTAAAATGTCACACACCGAATTCGCCAACTTACCCATGGAGATTCTCATCGTCCCAAACAAGCCCGTCGATGACGTCGATGTTTGTAGTGATTATGTATACATAATCACCACAAACATCGATGTCGTCGACGGGCTTGTCAACGGAGCGGTAGAAAGCTTGACGTGTCGAGTCTTTATATAATGTGTGGGCGAATGTTTCACGGTTTTACCGATAAGCATTTAGCTTCGCCCCTCTCATCATCATTCACTTCGTGGAGATGGCGGGATTTTTCCCCTAATGGACTGGGGCCCCTTTCCACTCTATAAAGGCTGTTCGTTCATTTTTGCGTGCTCACTGCTGCCAATTGACATATGTGTATGGTTTGCTTGCCGGCTGCGCCCTATATTCACCCCCCCAAGCCTACCTTGTGTCTTGTTTAAGTGGACGGGAGGAAACTATGCTTACTCTGTATAGAGACATGCGGACTTTGCAAGATACACGCATTAGTATTTCGTCCTCTGAAAGTACAAGCGCCTTTCTTTATATACAAACCACGAGTTTAAAACTGATCAAATCTTGCCTACGATTGAAGCGATCCTTTGACGTTTGATATGATAGTTCGACAGTTGAACCGAAACATTTTCTTTTGGATCCCCCCGCAGGATTCGCAAACCATGCCCCTTAAAAGCAGAAAAAAAGCAACACTATAAGCTGGGATTTGAACCAGTGAGTGTGAATGCGCGAGCGCGAGGAGTTAGTCCACTGGACCACGGCAAAACGGGTGAAGGGATGGCAAAAACCTGTATACTGTACTTCGAAGCTGATATCCAGGAACTGCACTGTTTCTGCCGCGGCTGCGATTTCCCCCGGCGGGAATTGTGCTCGCCACGCTTTTGTTTTACGCTTTTTGGTAAGCACTTCGGTCGAAGTTGATTCCTTAATAATTAAGAAACCTTCCGTAACTCCTCTTTTGCTCTTAACTTAGCTTGTATTTTCTACAAGCGTTGCTGGTCGCACACGAATATGCAATTTGCTACTCCGGGAAACGACGTGTTGCCATTGCGAACGGCCGAAGCGTCATCAGCCGAAATACGGATTACATTAGCGCTATAGTTTTAAGTTGCATGAACTTCGTGGAGCTTACTATGTTTATTACACTCCAAGAACTAACAGAACAGAGCCGCATTCATCACAGCATGAATTTTGTCGGGGCGCTTACAGCTTTCGCTTCTAGATCGCTTCCCGACGATCGTTCGGCCGATCAGTATACGCCTCGAGCGCGGCCTGTAGGGGCGCCACTGAAATCCCTCTAGCGGCCCGTTTCGAAAGCAGCCGCGGGACTTCGCGCCGCACTCCCAAGTTCCGCCTCTGCTTTTGCGGCACGTTCACGACTGAGATTCACCGTTTGCGGGCGTTTGAAATCCATGTTTATGTGGAGCAGTCACTCGGTTCGCAAATGGGGTGTGTTTACGAGAGTGTAAATGTTTCTGACGCGATCTTAGTGTGGTATATTCGGTGTGTATAAGCGCCAGGTATGTGTCACAGGCCAGCGTCGCGGAACCGGCGTATGATGGAGCCGATTGTAGTTACACTGACCTGAATTTACTAGCCGTGTCTCCGTAACCACCGGTTCTTCGTTTCATCCTACGGCTATACACTACGATTTAAATCGGTTTTGTGCGCTTACATAATCAGCGGAGCATTCATACCTGACAGCACGCCACTTACGTTTGCCAATATTATAACTCAGATATTGATCACCACCATTTACAAGCCAGTCTGTGTTAATTTCGGGATTATTCAACAAAAGTACGATTGACAATGCATAATTATATTCGGGGATCAGCACACGACAGAGTCGCCTTGTCGTGAGGCGAGCGCCCGCAGACATTCATCTGCTACATATATCCTTTGCGAGCTGCACGGAGAGGGGCTTACAATATAATCCGCGTCCGCGACTATATGCTTCTTCGAAATATCGTCATATGGCACAGGGAGCCTGCAGAATAAATCAGAAACTGAAATCAGAGGGCCTTATTACATACCACACTCTTCCAACGACATCTTTCAACGCTTGTTGAACAGCCTACCCTGTATATATACTTCCAAAAATGCGTCCGCCGGACGATCAGCTCTTCGTTGAAGTAGAAAAGCAAAATGAAAGTGAACGCGAGATGTGTGTGTGGGATTACTAAAACGTTCATCGCTTGATTCCGCTCAGCATTTGTACACAGCGTCCCCCTCCTCTACCTCCCCCCCCCCCCCCCCGCCGATTTCTCGCGAAATAGCAGTGTATTTCGCGTATAGTTGGTCTAGTGAAACCTATAGTTTAGACGAACGTATTTAGCATGTCAGAAGCTGCACTGTTTTTTTTTTTTTCACTTCGGTTAGTTACCTGTGTTGAAGCTGCAGTATCCCACCCTTAGTGGGATACTGCATGGATACTTAGTGGGCGATCCGCCAAGCATACAAGACAGCCCTGGGTCTCCCTCCCAAGACAGCGACTGCTAAACTCCTGCAGCTTGGCGTCCACAACGCATGGGAAGAAATCGAAGAGGCACACCACACTTCTCAAATACAGCGGCTTAAACTAACTCCAACGGGTAGGGCAACGCTCTAGAAACTTCAATACTCTATACCGCCCAACCACGACCAGAAAATTCGCATCCCTCTGGCTATACGACAAAACATTCGCGTTGCTCCAATCCCAAGAAATATGCACCCCACCTACAACAAAGCACGCCGAGCAGCAAGATCCCGCACCATTTATAATCAATACCACCACCTCCCCTGCACCCGATATACAGATGCATCGCCATACCCCCACAAATCTGCACAAGCCGCCAGCGTGGTTAATGCCAGAGGAACTGAGCTCGCTGCAGTGTCTGTTTTCACCAACTCCACCGAAACAGCTGAAGAGGTTGCCATTGCCCTTGCCGCCACAACAGGCCAAGACTTTTTAACCATTGTTACTGACTGCCAAGCCGCTTGCAGGAACTACCTAAAAGGACGCATATCACAACCCGCCTTGAAAATTCTGCAACGAGCGAAAATACTCCCAGAACTGCAAATAATTTGGACTCCAGGTCACGAATCCCTCGGGGGTAACGAAGCGGCACACGCCGCTGCCCGCGCTCACTCACACCGGGCCGTTTCCCACGAGGGCCACGAACCCCCATCGGAAGCAACAGTTAAGCCCACCCCGCTGCAAAACATACGCCGAAATACTCGCCCACTACAGGAACGAGCGTCGCAAATACCCATTCCCCCACCCGAACCTATCTCGCGATGAAGCTACGACTTTCCGGCGCCTACAGACAAACTCCTACCCACATAACACCCTGCTACATGCCATGTATCCCACCCAATACCCTGCCACATGCAACTCCTGCCCCCCACCTAGGCCACCCTGTACCACATTGTATGGGAGTGCCAGCAATCCCCTTTCCCTCACCCCTAACCCCAACCCTACTTATGAGCAGTGGGTGGAGCTGCTGACCAGCTCCGACCTTCCACACCAGCGACGATTGGTGGAGAGGGCACGGATGGCCAGCATAGCCCAAGGCATCCCGGACTAAGGAAGCCTCCCACCGGGCGGGGGCCCTAACATCAGCACCTGGTCTCCAATAAAGTTTATTCATCATCATCATCACTTCGGTTATAGCTATTACGTTTCTTCATTCCGCACTTGCACAACATTTATTTTTCCGTGGCTTCATTAACGTGCCTTGGTTCTTGCTATATGGCGTCTGTTGGCACATATTTAACGACGCACAGTCTTGTAATATACTTTACATTTTCACATGGTTTATATTCTTATAAAAGGCGTAAGTTATTGTCCGGAATTGGGTAATCACATCCCCGAAACACACTTTTCTGCGACGTATATATGCGAAACGAGGCCGCATTCGTTGTCCACGCTGCAAAATGAAGCCACCCTCTCATTGTGCCAGTATCAGGTCTAAACGAGGCGTCAGTAGAATTCATTTGAGCCGGGTGTTTTGGAGGTGACATGGGTGATATGTTGCTGCCGTTGCCGACCCCTGGAATAGCGGCGACGAAGCGCGCAGAACCGCGTTCCCGGGTAGCTCTTGCAGGCGATCGCGTACTCTACGAAGACGCAGCTGCTTTTTAAGTGACCTGAACGTACTCTTTGCCTGTAGACGTCACCCATAAAAGTTTTTTTTAGGTCGCGGAAAGGTGAAAAGAAGCGAATAGAACCAAAACACTGCACAGCCCCTATCAGTCACGCAGCGCCAATACCGTAAACGCCGCGGAAAAGCGGCGGCAGGCGGCGCAGCAATCGCGAAGCTCGAGGACGTATAGTCGGCGTCTCTTCGGTCAGCGAGCCAGTCACAAGACCACAACAAGCCATTCTATACTTGGGAACAAGTTAAGAACGGCAATAGCTCATATTGGCCGCGAGGCCCACCACTGGAGAGGCCGGCGCTGCGTCGTTTTGACGTCACTCGTAGGATCACCGTTTCCTATCTTGCTGCGTAGTTGGTTTGCAGCGCGTGACACTTCGCTTATAGAAGTGCGTTCTAAAAGTATTTCGTGTTAATTTCCTTCGTTTTGTAGTTAACTCTCAGTGCGTCAAGCGCAGTTCGACCTAATTGTGACTGTATAACCCGTATCAACTGTGGTAGATTAGCCGCAAACACCATGAGCGTGGTGGTGGTATTATGCATGGGACCGAAGCGTAAGCAGCGGCTTGTTTCCCCCGATCAACAATGTGGACTACGACGATCGCCGAGTGAAGTTTCTAGATTTCCCTTGTTTGCAGAAAGAATTATAAAAGCAGGAAATTGTGAAGCGTTAACTGCTCGCAGAAAAGCACACGCCCCGCCGTGCCTGCCCGCACAGCCGACGGTTGCGGCTCGAACCGACGCAAGTCGCGGCAGCAACAACTTGTCGCCGCTTTTTAAAATCACACAAGTCGTAAAAAAGAAGTTACAGATTGGTGAAGTGGGGTTTAGTGTGATGAAAAATTCGATAGGTAGCGTCATCAGCTGTGGTTTTCAAAGCGATGCTCAAATGTCTGCCGCGATTTACGGACGCCGACCAGGCCGCGGAGGTCGGTTCGCGGCAGCGCCGGCCGTTCACGCACGGTGCGGCGAGCGGCCGAAGGATGGCTATGCTTGCACGCAAGAATCGGCCGAGGCCGTGCAGGTATCTTGATCGTCGATCGCTTCAACGGAAATCACCGCGCTTACAGAGTTCCCAGCGCAGTGAAACGTTCTGTTAGGGACTGTCGCTCGCAACTCTTAACCGGCGATGAAATATCTGCTGCGACGCCAAGCCTAAGTACCCAACATCCGATTACGTGCATCCGAAGCCGGCTGCGAGCTGTTGGCGAAGGCCCTCCCATCGCGCACGCGTGTGTTTGCGTTTGGGTTCCTCTAACTTCTTGGGGGCCCCTAACGCTCGGTTCTCCTATTCTAATATCCCCATTACCCGAAAATCATTAACGACGTGTTTCGCCTCGTACGCAGCCTCGCTTCTGTGAGAAGTCGTGAGTTTCGAATTGATTGCTTGAGGAAATGCCGGCTTACTGTAAACATACAAAACACGCTGCAATTATAAATTACCACGCGCCGAGCACCTAATGAAAACTAAATATAGCCTTGTCCGAAACCCGCTCGAAAGGCGCTAAAACTCGCGTTCATACCGTTCATACATTGCGGACAGTCGCGAAAAAGGTAACATCAGCCGTGCAGAGTACAGGCTACGGCAAGTGATCGTTAATCAAATCCGGGCATGACTATCAAAACATCGTAGGGGAAATAGGCACTGATTAAGCCAAACTGCAGACCATAACAATACTTTTAAGCATGTGCGGCGAAGAAAATCTGATCACCGTTCTCGCGTCATTCATTACGAGGCAATACGAGCAGTTCGCGCGGTGAGATCATAAGTGAGCGACGCGTTTCTCCGTCGCTGTTACAAGGTGTTTGCTTGCACACACATGTCCCGTCACAAGTATTTCACATGAATTTACAGCGTACTTTTCTCGGCATCAGTTGCATCGTCCTTGGCGTTAGCTGGCTGCGTATGTAAGAGCTGTGTGTCGCGATGGTAGCAACTACCTAAACGCGGCGGTGTCGCCGGGAACAAGCGAGCCGCTGATTGCTTGCCCGAATTATTTGGTTTACAGACAACTTTTTTGGTAATTTGCATCAAATCCACAAGAAGCGGGCGAGACGGTGGCCACAACAAAAAAACGCGCTTCCGCATACGCACGGGAAATGTGTTGTAGCAGACGACAAGACGATTCGGGCGTCCTACAAGTGACGTCACTCGTAGGTGGCGCCACGGTATGTCCTCGAGGCCAATACGGTATCACTCCGCCTAAGCGAATGACCCGAATGTCAACGGGCGCGCGCGTTTTGAACGGAGATGCTATGAATGCGCGATATCGTCTACTTTTCCTCGCGTAGTTTGTCTGTCATCGCTGCAGTATTTTATAAACATATTAAGTACAGAAAATTACGGAAACGGCTTGTGCCATGTTCAAAATATTCCCAGTAACGCACTACTTGCGGCGCGCGGAGTAACATCCGGCTGCGGTGATGAGGCACAGCGGCAACTTCCGTTGCCGTTCCTAAGTTGTAACCGAGTATAGTAACATTGCGCCTCGCGGGCTTTCAATCGGTCGACGTGTTCGTGTCGCCGTCGGCGTTGTGTGACAAGGCACTCTGCGAACTCGGAAGTCGGCGTCGCCGTTGTATCGTCGTCGTGTCGGCCTAGCCAACGTGCCTTAATGAGAAGCGTGCTAATAGAGAAAAAAAGGTAAATATGGACGAACACGATACTGTTAAGCGTGCTGCACGAAGCGCTGGTTGCCCAAAGGCGCTGCCGCGACTCGTAGACGCTGAGCAGACGAGGCTTCTATTTGCCGGAAGTGATAGAAAAAGCCTTACCATTGCACATTATCTGCCTCGTGACGCTCATGGGGTAATCGAGGACGTACACGCCGAAGATGGCGCAGCCCAAAAACACCCAGGAAAAGGGGAGAACGCGGCAGCGAACTCTCCAACGAAATTATGAGCTTTCCGCTATACTTGCAAAAGGTAGACTTGACACAGGTGACGTTCACCACCCAACCTAATGATTGCGCTAGTTAATTTAGTGTGCTCAAATCGCCTTTCAGGGACCCTTTAACGCAAAAATTATTTTCTTCACAGGTTAGTCTGGTTTAGATAACGCCCGACCACTCGTTCTGTTTTGTTTTATGCAGGCTGCGTTCTGGACAACTACCGTAAAAAAAGCTTTTCAGCCGTTCTTTGCACGTTTGCCATGTGAATTAAAAATCCTTGCGGTCCCCTTGCCCAATTAGGTACATAACAGACTGTACCGTCTAAAGATGCCTAAATAGGATTTTCACGACGGCTATTTAGTGCACGCTATTGCAGGAGTACTATTACAGAAACAACCTCCTGCAAAAAAAGGTTTGAAACTGTTAAGTATTAGCCACATTACATTTAACTAACAAGTGTTAATTACAAGGCCTCGGGCTTTTGCTCTTCTCGCTCCTCAAAGCACTGCGGAAGATATATGTGCTAACCGGTTCAGAGCAAGGCCACCGAAAAAGACACCTGTCAGCGCCCTTATTCCGCAAAGATTGGCTTCACTCGGCAGTACGTTATACTTATTTTTAAGCATCCGGCGTCCGCTCCCCACCTACTGCTGATTAAGCGTGTTAACATTCCATCTTGCGACCATCATTTTCGAACCCTCGTGGTAATTTTAGACTGGCACAACCCAGCCTTTCCTGTTAACATAGGAAGGGAGCTTCAACGCAACCAACTGGCCCAGGATGAGATGCGAAAAATTTCTTGCAGTGATTACCAGCCCACTGGTTGTTTTTAAAAAATACGGCTAACACCTTTATGTATGGCTGGTTCGATAACTTCACGCTTTGCATGCTAAAGTTTAGCATTACTGCAAGTTTGTAGGTTGCCGCTTTTACTAGATGGTCCCCGCCGCAATTTTTCACAACACTGTCTTCCTCTTTCATGTGTATACCTTTGGTGGTGCCCCGAGTTTCATTGTGGCAAGTCACCAAATGCTGTTGTGGCCTGCGTTGGATCATACGCTTCGTGCGGGCTGGTGCTTATGGCTATCATTTATGGAGGATGGGGTGAACCTACAAACTTAACTAAGCTTTTGCGACAAAGGCTTTTGCGACTTAGCACTTTTCAGATTATTCCACATTCACCAGCGTTACAACATTGAAGAAACGAGCCGATTTGCAATCCTTGAGCATTCGTCGCAAACACGCATGCTTTTCACTATTTCATAAAATTTTCCACCACTGCGCACTCCGTGATGATTTTTTTCAGTCCCCTCCGCTAATCTTTCCTCGTCGTGATCACCCTAACAAAGTGAAACACATTTTGTGTCGGTCATCCACATACGCACAGTCCTTCATACCACGCACTATCATTGATTGGAACGATTTACCCGCACACATAGCCACAGAACCTGATGTGGCTATGTGTGGGTCATCTACAGTGGGTCATCTACGATGACCCACTGTCCTTGCAGTGTGCAGAAGTATAATGTTTGTCAGGTATTGTCATTAACACGTACTTTATTAATTCCGTGCCTGATTTTGCAACTTTTGAAGCCGTTCTTAAGGAAGGTTCTTTGAATATTACTCCAGTGATTGTGTATGTAAAATCACAGTCTTCGTAGCTGTATTTAAGACCCCTTTAAAGTTACTGAGGTGAGTAGTAAGCATTGCCTAGAAACCATACGACATTAGGGTATATACGAAGCATGGTTCATGTTATGCGTTTTTCTGTCCCGTGTACATTCGTTGTTATGAGAAAAAATGCCGATATGTTAAAGTAGAAACAAAAAACATAACCCGTCCCCGCAGGAGTCATCTTGACAGTTAATGTCCTTTGGCGAGTAGCGCAACCACGGTCCCCAGCTCCGCAGGGGTGCCTACTCCAACAGGCATTCGGTGCCTCGCAAGACTTTGGACCTTAGCACGTGTGGGTTGGACCAAACCACGCCCCGGCTGTGCGTGGCTTAGCCGTGTCGCGGAAAAGAGGAACCTGGTGGCTGAGCCAAATCTGCGGTTATTTTGGATCGTTATGCCCCTCCCCCCGCAGCGACATCACACCACTTTGGACCCCGTTTCTCGCAGATGGTGCCCCCGGTGTGACCCGCCCAGTGGGGAATCAGCCATTCGCCTTTTCCTGTCCTCTTCTCAATCGTTCCGCTTTTACATCTCCTTGCATAACTCTGTACTGTAATCTGCTTTTTTGCTTCTTACTACACTTTTCCAGGCGGCGAGGGTTAATCCTGTGCAAACATATCACTCTAGATTCAAAGTACAGGATTATAATAGCGACGTACTGTTAGCGTGCGCTTCAAAGTCACGTTCCCTTGTATGGCTCCGTTGCGGGTGACCGGCCGTGTCAGCGAATGTACACCATGCATTTATGGCTTCCATTTCACCCCATCTCGAGAAACCGATCAGTTCCTGAGACGGGGCCGGACTGAAGTAATTAGCATCAAACCAGCTCTAGCACTCGAAACCTTCAGCAAGTACTTTTTGATACACTCAGAAGATGAAAATTCAGCTCTAGCTAAAAGTGTTTGTTCCTCATCGCAAAATGCCTCGAGAAAATTGTTGGGAAAGACGGCCTTGCAGAAAAAATTGCCTCAGGAGAAGTCCTGGTAGAAGCACAAAAAAAAAACCCCGAAGTGAACACCTCCAGAAACAGGACCTCCTGGTTCAACTAAAAGTGGCAGTCACATCACATCATAGCCTGAATACAACCCAAGGCGCCATCTCTGAACGACAGCTACCTAATGAGAGTGAAGATGATCTTCTCGAAGGGCTGAAACAACAAGGCGTGGCAGCAGTGAGGAGGATAACCATGCGGCGCTCAGGCGAGGTTATTCAAACGAAGCATGTTGTTTTGACTTCCAATCTCCTAACACATCCTGAATCTGTCCATGAAGGATTTATTGCCTCTCCAGTGAGTTCATACATACCTAATCCACGAAGGTGCTTGAAGTGCAAGAAGTAAGACCATGGTACCCAGCCGTTCCGTGGCGGACCCATGTGTGCTCAGTGCGCAAACACTGACCACAGCAGCGGCGATTGTAACAAGCTACAAGCGAAATACCCAGCAGTGGACCACACGCTGTTTTCTCAAGTGCCTGTCCAGCATTTAAGAAAGAAAGAAATCAACTGAGTACCAGAGAACCTAACGTTCACACAAGCACTCGTGAAGCATGCCTTCTTACCGGGCAAACATTACGCAGACGCAGCTGGCGGGGGGATGGGGCGTCGTCTGGTATATGCGGGCACCCAGTGCAGCGAGGCTGACCTGCTCCCGTCGCAGCCCCCCACTCAGCAGCAGAAATTCGCTACCGTGGCTTGTGCTGCTGCACTTCGAACTAGTGCTGCGCCAAAGGCCGCCAGCACAACTTCTGTCCAGGGCAGCGATGTTGACCTTGCATCGTCCCAGTCACCTTGAAACAGCAGGGGGCTGCTCCTGTGGCTACTGCTGTTCCAGCTGTGTGCAGTGCTGTGCCTACGGCCTCTATCAGAAACTCTGGCCACGACAGTTTCAACCTCAGAAACCGCAGTTGAGGCCATGATTTTTTCTCCAAGTACGTCTGCCCCGGAGGCACCTCAGGAGCACCGCGGAGCCACATGTAGTGGCAAACCGACCAAACCAAAGACCCTTAAGGTCACTGCAGCTGGAACTGACCCCGCAACCTAAGTGAGCAAGACCTACTGAGGAGAGAGACAGCAAGAGAGAGAGAAAAACCATATAATGAGCCTTTTTTCTTTTTCTTATTTTCATGATTGATGAAAGTTTTATACAGTGGAATTTTAGGGGGTTGTTAAGAAATCTTGACGATATTTATGACATCCTCTCCAATCACAAACCACAAATATAGTGCCTCCAAGCAGCACACCTGCGCCCATCACAGACACTATTCTTAACACAGTACATTTCTTTCTGTAAGGACATACAAAATTCCATCCAGTGGTCTAGTGGTTGGGCAATAGCACTTACAAGAATCTGTGGCTTTCTCAGTACCTACAGCTAAAGACGCCACTCGAAGCTGTAGCTGTTAGGGCCATAATTTTTGGAAAACTAGTGACAGCGTGCTCTCTCTACATTTTGCCTCAGTATCGCGTGTCCAACGTCGAAGTTTAAAACCTCATCAATGAACTACCTGAACCGTAGATCATAACCGGTGATTTTCACGCTCACAATCGCAACTGGGGATCTATACGAGCCGATCCTCGAGGGCGAGTCATTGAAAGGTTTGTCACATCGTCCGGAGGTTGCATCCTTAATAAGAAACACCCCACATATAACAACACCACGCACCACACTTATTCAGCAATAGTCCTGGCAATCGGCTCCAAACTCTTACTGCCTACGCTTGAAGGGAGCGTAATTAACAATCCCCATTGCAGTGATTATTTTCCAGTAAAATTAATAGCTACAAACAGTTACTCTCAAGACACAGAACTCCTTCAAACATTTAAACTACAGGCGGCTTACTGGAAAACATACAAAGAGCTCTCCAGGCTACCCCCTACAAGAATGAGCCATTTAGTTGTTGAAGCAGCAAGTTCACTGATTATGGCCCACATTCTTCCATGTGATCTAAAGGAATTCCAGATGCTACTTTTAAAACTCTCCCAAACCCCACACCATGGTGGAATGAGGGCTGCGTGCGTGCACCGTCAGAACAGATGCGTGGGCACTTTTACGTCGCTATCCTACAGCCGACAACCTGCTCAAGTTTTATCGGGAAACGCGACAGGACAGCGGACGTTGCGCATGGCAAGAAATGAAAGTTAGACCAGGTTTATATCGTCTATAAGGTCTTTACTATAATAAAGAAACTAAAAGGAGGCAAAACTCAACCTTTTCCCCTAGTAAGTAGTGCAGGCAACTCTATTAAAGATCAAGCAGATGTTTTTGGGAAACAGTTGGAACATGTATTCAGTTCTTCGCATTATACACAACATTTTTACAGCTCAAGAAGACAGCAGAGCGCCGGCCTCTACATGGGAACCAACTCTCGAATGAGCGATACAATGCCCCTATTACCATGCTTGAAATGATTAGTACACTCTCAACATGTGGTACGTCAGCCCCTGCAGCTGACAGAATTAGCTATGGCATGACCAGACACCTGCACAGTGACACCCTGCACGAATACTCCTCCTCTTTACAAAATATGGCAACAGTTCAAGCACATGGAGAGGCTGTGGTCGTACCATTTCTAAAAGAAGGAAACGAATCCTGTCTCGCAGCGAGTTACAGACCTATCGCCTAGACTAGCTGTTTATGTAAGCTGCTCGAAAAAAATGTGATGATGGTAATCATTGTGTATAATGGCGCTAAGGCTTCTAGGCCAAAGAACGCCAAAACAAGAATGTGTTAATGTCGCAGGTGAGTTATATGCTGCACGCTTTCGTTAAAAGATGTTTATGTAAAATTGGTGTATAGGGTCAATGATTGTCATTAAAAAGGGAATAAAACTAGTTGAGAGCGTGGAAAAAGATTTCGGCTAATAATCAGTGTGCCTCGGGGAGAGTGTTTGCATAGTAAAAAAGGTTGAGGCCTATGAGTGCAACGGAAAAGTACCTCAGCAATGTCCTCCTTACTGCCGGAGAGAATGTGGCCATCGTTTTTAAGCGATTTTCCTTAGCCAACTAGTCTAAAACGTTTTTGTAACTGATTATTCTTTCATCAGTGGAAAGTGTGCCGGGTGTAGTCATTTGTGTTGTGTGTACAGATTAGTGAAGTGTCTCTGGCTTTGTGTTGAGTACCATACATTTAACTAGGATATGGAGTACAGAGAGATCTCCTTCACATGTATCACATGTTGGTCGAGGCGTTCCATTCAAAAGGAATCCATTGTGTTGCCATGTGTGTGCCCTATCCTTAAACGACAAAGAGCAACTTATACAGACCTGTGTAGTGTTTCTGTTATGTGCCCACCTATTTCGGTTTAATTGCATGGTTCGTTTTCTGTTTGCGTGTCGTAGCGTTTCTCTGCCAACGTTCCCGGAAGTTTTCTTTTAATAAGCGATTCAGGTCACAGCAAGGCACAGGCGTAATGTGCACATTTCTACGATGTAAACACGAGAGATGCTGGGGAACCGTTCGCATTCTTTCTTTAATGGCTTACACAAAACAGGTCGCGTGCTCGCGCTGCGAGGAGTTGGTCTTATTTGTCTTCAGCATAGATGATGATAATAGTTGACATACGAAGAGCAGCAGCAGCTGCCTCCCTATCAGCGGCATAATTTCCCGCTATTCCACAGTGACCAGGAACCCAAAAGACTGTGATTGTGAGCCCCATCGAGTACGCTGGCATGATAGTGTTTATGAGCGATTTGAACCCTGCCTTCTTATAAGGCTTCGCTAACGACAGGTCTGTCATCACACTGACAGAATAAGAGGAGTGAGTGCAGCCATCTCTATCCTTTCTAAAAACCGTGTACTGTGTTTTAAAGTGTGCATGATTTGCGTTCAGATGTGTTTCCAGGAAACACATTACATCTGGGTTGTGTTCTGACAATATTTCGTAAATGTCGTCAAAATTTTTCAACAGGCCCCTACAATTTCACTGTACAATGTTTTTCAGCATAGATTTCGTTTTAGGGAAGATTATGCCTATTTGTTTATTTCGCTTTTGTTATTTGTAACGTAGTGGTCCTGTTAGTCTTGTTATTTGTTTTCTACGCTCAACTAAGGGACGCCGATCCCTTGGCAGCTGTGTTGCCATCGGGGACGGCGTTACGTCACATTTCCTTGACGGGCGCCCCATGAGCAGCTGTTCGGTCAAGCTCTTTCAGGCGTGCTCCGAGAGGGTTGGTGTCTTTGTTGGCTACGCGCACTAGGGGCGCAGAACGCGGCACGGCGGGCGTAGACGGCGGAGCCGGCCCTCGCCCGGTACCTACATCCGAGTCCGAACACATACGCCGGGTGCGGAAAGATCCACCAACCTTTGAAATGATTACTTCAATGCACTCTTGAGAAAGGTTTCTTCAAAATCATGTAGCAGCTTGTCCGACTCCCCATAGAGTGCACCAAACACGCTGCATCTGCCCGGTTTATGTGTGAAAAGCGAAAAAAAAAAGCGAGTCAACTGTGAACCCCATATGAATAGCGAGCTTTTTACATGAATATGCAGAGAACTGTGGGAACAGGGAGCATCGGCTGAACTGATCTTTTCCCTACCTTTTTACCTTTCCCCCATTGGGATCTGCCGTCCTTACCACCATAAAGCAATTCTCTTTCTCCAGTCCCCATGTTCTCCGGCCCCTCAGAAACACCAGGGGTGCGTCTAACAGACACGGGCGAGGCCGCACCACCGCCAGCAGTGTTTGTCGCCACTGTTGCCACAGGAACAGACAGTGTGGCGATGTCTTGGGCTGCCGAAGGCAGCACAGCGGGGGCGGGGTAGGACCAAGTCAGCACTGCTTTACTTGGTCGCCACCGACACCAGACGTGGCTCCGCCCCCCCGGCATGCGGCGTTGGCATAATTCGGAGAAAACATAGCCTGCTTTCTCCGCTCTTCCTGGTATGTGATGTTCTGGGTTTCTTTGAGGTCGATTATTTTTTTTAAGCTTTAAACTTTTCGCATACTCGGGAATGGGCTGTGTGTGGTTGCTCACAATTGGCGCATTTCAGCTGATCGCTGTACAGTCTTCAGACAGGTGACCTTGTGCACACTTGCGCACGTTAGATGTCCGCGGCAAGCGTTTGTTGCCCGTTCTGTTGGCATATGAAACATCGGCGTGGGTCGTGAATGCGTGCTCGGACTTCGCAGTACAAGAATCCTGCAGTGACTGACTGGCGGATAGTGCTCTGATCAAAAGCTAGTATCACATACTTCGTATTTCATTTCCGTCATGTGTGGTCGTAATTCTCCCGACTGCAGTAACTCCTTGGTCACGCATGCCATCTAAAATGTCAGAATCAGTTTCTTTCAAAAGGTCAAGTTCAGAGATTACGTCTTCAGAGCTGTGCAGGCTTCGGTGTGGAGTGACTAATACTTTGACATCGTGCATGTTACTTTGCCTCAAAAGGCTACTGGACTGTTCTTTTGTTTGTACTTCAACGAGGATGTCAACTGATGTTATCTACGTTGCCTTGCAGTTTACGCCAACTACACTGTCTATGAACTCAGCTACTAAAAGACTGATTTATTGACGATCGGTGCATCTTTCTCAACGAAGTGGATTACCAGAAAACGAGGGAATTTGTCGGTCTCTCAAAAAATTGGGCAGAAAGTGGCGGAAAAGTAACTACTTTGGTGCGAGCCCTTCTCGATCGTTGGTTGGGGGCAGGTTTATAGAGTACCATATGCTACAGTATAAAAGCAGGAAACAGGGGTACTTTCTTCGTCAGCCCTACCCTGATGCTGAAGAGGTCCCGGAGTTCCTTTCCTGGTAAGTGGACAGGTGCCCGACCTGGGGCCCGCCGGGGCGTGACCTGGGCTTCGACGGCCACCGTTTGTGGTTCCGTACCCTTCTCCGTTAAACACATTATCACGGTATGTTACAGCTTATTTGGGGGCTCGGGGTCCACGGTGTCTTAATACCTTCACCAATATTGCTCAAGGGTGCCGAGTGCGGGGTGGATAAAGGGGAGTTTCAGAGGAGATTGGCACCCCATCATTGCTGGCGCCCCTGTGCGAACGCAGTGGTAGCCCACCGCTAAGTTCGGCACTTACGTGAGTAAATGAACACAACAAGAACGAGTCCTCTCGCGGGCCCTGAGACGAGCAGCGCGGCTGCAAAGCGCTGATTACTGTGACTAAAAGACGGTGAACAAAGCAAACACAGGCCTTAAAAGGCCGTGACCAATCGGGCAGACAGGGTACCAGCGCAACGACAGGCGGGAAAGAAGGAAAAAAAAAAACAAAGACAGAAAAAAGGAGCACGAGAGGACAGAACAAAACGTGAGTTTACATAAGCGAAGGTGTCACATAAAGTGGCGACCACGACGAACTCGTGGTCCACAACCATGATAGAGTGGGGGGGGGGGGGGGGGGGGGAATCTGCGGGTTTCAACAGCGAAAAAGGAGGTGTGGTTGGAGTTCATTTATTGGGACCCCGGTTCGAATGTCAGACCAACCTTTTTATTTGTGGTTTCCATTCTCGGTGTACGCCATTTTACCGACCGTTTAGGTAAATGCGACGCCGGGGGCGCGTTGTATGCTCAGGGGGCACTATTTTCATCGCAGAAACGTGATGTCAATGATTAAGTTACCATCAAACCTAACAATACCCTCAAAAGGAACAATCTATATATTTTCTCTTTGTGCCATTGTAGCTCTCGCAGTTTTCTTTTGACAAACTCACATCGCAATAAAGGGGTGTTGCTTCTTGCGCTAAGCTATATCCGCTGCCTACTCGATTCCCTTCGGCCACCACAGCGTCGATTGAACTGCGGTGTGTTTCGAGAGGCTTTTGTTCAGCAACAATGAAGTTAGCCTCGTTATCGAACGTTCGTGCAGCCAAGAGCAGGTGGCACGCGCTCGTTAACGCGCAAACGGTTCGAGAGCAGTTGCAAGTCCCGTACGCTATACTTCCAGTACACAGCCACACGTGCAGATCGAGAGACTCAACTGCACGCAAGAGCCTGTGGTACGTTCTGAGGTCTTATCCTTCCAGAACACGACAGCAGCGACAATTACGACGGCGCAGCCATGAAAGTAAGTGCGGAAACTGTACTGTGCAGTATTTTTCGTGATTCACTTTAATTCTTTTATTTTGCGGAATGGTTGCGACCCGCACTATAAGGGTGCTGTAACGGCGATCGGGGCTGAAAGATTCTTTGTTCCGAAATAGCATATCAAACATTGCAGACCATCATGTAATAGAGGCGTAGTGTAGCCATGTACATAGAAATACTTTCGGGATGGGCAAAAATTGGCTCCATGCTGTTTAATATACACTCACGAAAGCCGCATTTAAACATGACATGAAGAAAGCTCACAGTAGCACGCAAGACCTGAATGTAGCGAAGCTGCGCGCAACCATCAAAACCATCACGAGGGTTTAAGTTCGCAATTAAGCCGATTTGCTTCTTCTTCGCTGCCGCAACGACTTAATCCAACATTGTTGCTATCAGTGTGAGCTACCTTCATATTTTAAAGTGATAATCTATGGATTTCGATTTGATTTGATTGTGGGGTTTAACGCGCCGACACAACGCAGGCGATGAGGCGCGCCGTAGTGGAGGGCTCCCGGATTAATTTTGACCACCTGGGGATCTTTAACGTACGACCGAACTATGGTACACACGGGCGTTTTGCTTTTCGCCTCCATCAGAAAAGCGGCCGCCGCGGCCGGGAATCGAACCCGCGACCTCGTGCTCAGCAGCGCAACGCCTTAGCCACTGAGCCACCGCGGCGGGTAATCTTTGGATTTCACCTTGAAGGGGCGTATGCTATGACGTGCTTACTTGTTCCGAGCAAGTGTTACCACAAGTACGGCGAACCCTGGATTATTTTTGTGGCCTATCTTGGCCAATCTCATTACATGAGTATGCTGAGCTTGTCAGAAGTGCGACGGGTACGCTGGGCGGTCGTTGCGAGGTCCGCAACACACGAGGGCTGAGCATTTTCTCATTTTTTTTTAAATTGTCAGGTGGTCGCCGCGAGGACCGTGGTCACGTGCGTGCGCTCGGCAGTTTATTGCTGTTTTTAACTGCGGACGCAAAAAATTACAATTTGCTAAACAGCTTCGTTGTCAATACGTACTAACGAGACTTTAAAATGATTGATTGATTGAGAGGTTTAACGCACCGACGTTACAAAGACGATGAGGCGCCCCGTAGGGGAAAGCTCCGGATTAATTTTGACCACCTGGGGATCTTCAACCTTGCCAAGAAATCTCAAACAGCACGGAACGTTCTTGCTTTACGCCTTCGTCAGAAAACAGT
Organism: Haemaphysalis longicornis; assembly: GCA_013339765.2. Taxonomy (NCBI): domain Eukaryota; kingdom Metazoa; phylum Arthropoda; class Arachnida; order Ixodida; family Ixodidae; genus Haemaphysalis; species Haemaphysalis longicornis. The sequence goes on along the minus strand of JABSTR010000446.1, from coordinate 22,045 downwards.
CCGCAGCGGCAGGGGACATGAACAAACAACACCGTATCCACTGAGCCATCGCGCGGTGTGTATATATATATACACATATATTTAGAAATATTACTTTGGAGAAGGTAGCGGCCTCAGACCTCTGCCAGCGTTTCGACAAGGGGACTTGTCTTTTTAAAGGCATCAGGGTTCATCTCTGGCACACTGTTTTATAGGTACAGATTGAGTTGGACAGTCAGGAGGGAAGTTGTTACGAGCGGAGCCGGAACGAGGACAGCAGAGTGGGCAACATCGTGGTGAAGGATGCGAAATAGTGAGAGAGAAACGGAGATGTGTGTATTGCGACAGGACTTCCGCAAGAGAGAAAGAGGGAAGACTACGACAGGGTCGGGAGAAACAGGGGGGGAATGGTTTAAGCTGGGCTGCGGTGGTGCCGGCGAACTCAAAGAGGCTTCCGGGAAGTTTGGGGCCGAGGGGGGCGTTCTTGGGGGTGCAATTGCAAGGTTACTAAACTGTGTGTAAGAGAAGAAAACTCGTAAACAACAACAGCCAGTATAGACGAAGAATTCCGGCTGGGGAGTCCAGTGTTCGCAGAAGAATAGAATGGGTAGGCGCAGGTACAATCTACGGGGAGCTTTGAGGTAGATTCAAGGACTTCTTTTCTGTTTTTAGATGCGACGCATCTCTTGCTCTCGGGCTTGTCCCTCCGTGCGTCGTCGTCGCGGCGTCCGTCCGCATCCCTCCTCCGTTCTTCTCTCCCACAGCTGTGTGCAACACTCTCACTCCGGCTCATTAGCATACCACAGCTGGCGCGCTTGTTTGGCGCGCGCTTCGCTTCGTTAACAACTGCTCCGGTGCGCGCAAGTGCGCGCATGCGCGACTCTCCTCCGTTGTCTCCTCTCCTTCAATCGCTGTGAATATAAAGCGGGTATAGCGCCGCTGGCGGTTCAGTCAAGCGCTCGCTCTGGCACTGAGGACGTTGAACCGTGCTTGACTACTGCGTGCTTGACTTGATTCTTCCGATGAAGACGTGATGGAAGCGACGGTCCCTTCAGTGAGTGGTGGTGACACAACAATTACGCCCATCGTCCCGCGTATAGGAACACCCGCATGTGATGGAAATGCATCATACGCTTTCACAACACGTTTCACGCGATTTAGAGAATCAACCCAACGGAAACACCAATTGAACCCCCCCGATGCGTCACATCACACCAGGGTTCCCTCCGCGGGAAGATGGGCGTAATTTTTTCTTTTTTTTACTTTTTCCCTTTTGCGTGTGTGTGTAAAGCAGGTAGTAAGACGAAATGCCGAAAGGTCGAGGGAGGTGAGTTCGCGTGGTACGTCGAAATCAGCTAGGAGCAAGACAGGGAAAAAAAGAAAAAAAACACAGAAATTGTATTCAAGTAACAGCTTCGGGGATGGGCAGGCAGGATTGTTGCGAATGGAGATGTCCACTTTTGTGAAAGCATTATTTTTCTGTTCGATTAAGATACCGTAAGGTTTCTAAGCTGCCTTTCGAAGCATTGATTCCAGCCGGCTCCAGGCAGTTGAATGTGTGGATTAAGTACGATTCTCTATATTTCCGGTCCCTTGGAGACTTAAAGTTTGACTGCAGAATACGGAGCTTGAGATCATCGAAATTGTGGTTCGGCTGGTTGAAGTGTCGTGAGACTGCCATAGAGGCACTGTTATGAGTGTCGGCCCGATGTCCATTTAGGGGTAAGGTCATAGGTTGACTCGTTTCTACAATCTACTGCTTTTGACAGAATGAACATTCTAGCATATACACAATGTTAGCAGAATTGCACGTGAAGCTTGAATTAATCTTGTGAACGTATTGGCTGGCAGTGTTATTGACAATGCAATTCGTCTGGAGATGTTTGCAGGTCTTGCATCTAGGGCGGAGGCAAGGGCTGATGACTGGTTCCTGGAAGCGCCAGTTTTGGCATGCACTAAAATGTCTTTTAGGCTCTTATTTTTTCTGTAGGTAACTCTTGGGGGCTTCCGGGAACGTCTTTTTAAGTCGGTCATTACTGGCTAGAATTGGGTAGTATTTACGCAGGATGTTTATGTTAGCGAGCGCGTTTGAGAATTTGGTTATTAAGGGTGGTGGCCGGGTGCTTTCGTTTCGACGTTGTTGCTTGAGCACTTCTTCCCTTTATTGCTTGGATGCTCTTTCGTAAGCCATATCAGAGTCCTTCAATGCTTTACCATATCCCGCGAGCTGACTGCGTGATTCTTGCTTGCAAGGGTGGACTTACGTTTATTAGGGTGTTTTATATATTCTGTGTTATCACTGCATTCTCTTCTTAGTCTGGTAGCCTGTCCTACAAAGATACCTTGTTTGCAGTGTCGTGGGTGATGACTAGTGTAGTCTAGGTACTGTTGCCTGTCCGTTGGTTTCCTATAAAGCGTGGTTTTCAGTTTACCATTGTCAAGAACAACAGTGGTGTCTAGGAAGTTCACTTGTTTATCCGAGTACTGGCGTGAGAACTTAATGGTCGGATGCGAAGAATTAAGATGCGAAACTTTCTAGGGCTGTGCGGCCGCGCTCCCCAATTATGAAGATGTCATCTATGTATCGAAGGTAAACCTTCGGTTTGGAGGGGGCAGACTCTAAGAAGGAAAGCTTCAAGTTGTCCCATAAAAATTTTGGCGTAGGTGAGTGCGAAAGGTAGAGTGCCAATACTGGTTCTAAAAACTTGCAAGTAGTAGATGAGTCGAACCGAAATAGTTGAGAGTTAGAACTAATTTTAGTAATGTAGACTTCCAACGCATGTTGGTGCCGGTTTTTTGCTAAGGCCTTTGATGTAGCTTCTATTCCTTCGGTGATGGGAATGTTCGTATAGAGGGCGGAGACGTCGAGCGTGACCAGAAGGGCGTCATCGGGTATTTGCCCACCATCGTTTATTGCTTCTATTATGCGGAGGAAGTGCGGGATGGTCCTGAACAAATGAAGGAAGAGAAGTCGGAATGTCTGCCAAATGGTGATTCAGAAACACAGACAATGCTTCCGTAGGGGTGTTGTTAGAAACTATGGGTCTGCTCTTAATGTCAGCTTAGAACAATGCTTCTGTGGGGACTTTGTGGATTTTGGGGAGGAGGTAGAAACGTCCTTCTTGCTTGTTCGTCGGTCTCATGAAGTTTAGTTCTGTTGTGGTGAATAATTCTCTGGCCAGCAGATCTGTGAGAGCGCGAAGGATCGTTTGACTGTATTCGTTGCTCGGATCATGGTCTAAAGGCTGGTAGTGGCCAGGGTTGTTAAGCTGCCTATAGGCCTCATCTTTATATTTTTCCATTGGTAAGATGACAACGCTACCTCTTTGTCTGCAGGTTTAATGATTATGTCCATTCTGGCCAAGGGTCAAGTTTTTGCCTGGGGTCAAGTTTTTGCGTTTATTTGATTTATTCGTTGTCATTAATATTTCTTTTGATACTGATTTTATATACAAATCGAGTTCTGGAGATTCCTCGGCATCTCGCGTCCAAGTGCTTGGTGCCCGAGTGCGTGGTTATTAATTTCAGTATTTTCTTGCTGATCGGAAAAGAATTCCTTCAGTCTGATTATGCGGGAAAATTCGGTGAGATCCTTGTGTAACTCGTATTCATTCACGTGGTTGTTGGTAGGGCAGAAAATGAGGCCTCGTTCTAGGATAATTTTTTAGGCTGTCGATAATGTTTCTGAAATATCTATAACGTTGCTGTTACACGTGACGGGGGAGGCGGATACAACATTCTATTCGGGCACAGGTGTCATGTTGCTGTTACTCGTACTGTGGGGGCTAGATTCTACATTTTTGATTATTAGTGGGAGGGAAAAATTCCAATGTAGCAGATTGTGATGTGTCTGCGGGGGACGTCAGATGATTTAGTGCCACTTCTTCATGCTTAGCGAGAACACGAGGTTCAATGGTGCAATGTGTGTCAGGCAAAATGAGCTGGTCACGTTGAAATTTCTCTTTGTTTGTTGCACTGCTCGTGTTCCTTACGGTTTCTAAAGGCATCCAGATCAATTTTCTCTTGCTCAGTGATTGGAATTATTTCAATCTGCTCATTTAAAACACTAAGTTTGTTTGTCACAGTGCTCTCTGAGAGTTTCTAGAAGGGAAAGCGATGTACGCTTCAAAGTGTCCTGCCATTTAGCTTCTAGTTGCGGGGAGGGACTCCAAGAGAACAAATAGCTTGAAGGCGGAGGCCTTTGGGGATTTTCCTGGTTTGGAGGTAAGAGGAATAGGTGTTGAAGTGAAATCTGTAGTGTGTTTGTTTGCCGGCGAGGTTTCGAACACTAAGGAAAGCGCGGGATTTGAGGGGAAGGCGTCCGGTCCGCTCGGTGCAAGTGATTTTCGTTTGTTCCGAGTGGACCTACGGGATGGTTCTTTTTTGTTGGAGTCTGTTGCTTAGGGGGGCTGTTAGGGGTGATGTCCACGTCAATGTCTGTTTGGGTGCTTGTTTGCGTTTTAGTGCGTGTTGGTGTCTGTGTGATAATTGAGCGTGATGTCCTTGGTGGGTCGGGAGGTTGTTCTGCTACGTGTTGTTCAGCTGGTGTTGTGGCTGCATCTACCGTTTGTCCGTTCAATATGGTCCGTTCAATGTCATTGGGCGTCACGAATAGAAAAGTCGTGCATACCTCCAGAGTAGCACATACTTGCAGTGTGGGAAATGCCAACCAAGAAATCTATCACGAGCTCTTGAGAGGTCCTTGATGTTGTCTGTCCAAAGTCGTTGGGCGCCACGAACAAAGAATAACAGAACAGGCCCTACGAACAAAGAGCCGGTGTTTCCTGTCATCGACGCCGAAACAGTTGGCACGGATCGAGCGACCGCAAGCACTCGCTCGCGAAATACACCGACCCCGGGAGGTGCGATTCGCTTGTGCGACCGCGGGAAGGAGAATCCAAGCGTAAACGAAGAGGAGAAAATTCCCAGCTTCTTCACGCAGCAGTGAAGGCTCGACAATAGCGAAGAAAGCGAATGCTGTGGGTAAAGTGCCGTTCGCAAAATGCAAGCTCAAGGTACGAAAAACAATAACAAACTTGAAAGACTAAACAATCAGTGCTTCGCACTCCCGAGAGCTTTCATGCTGTGGGGAAGTGCATCCATTTTTACCCATAGAGGTGTCTTAACGTGATTTTTATGGGTGTTTGTATGGTTGAATTGGGTTTTTGATTGTTGAGCTTTTGGCGATTACCAGATTTTCTGTTATTTGTATCGGTTTTGTGTACTCTTGAATCGACTTAATTCGGTTTTTAGAGTAGGGGCAGATGTAGTTTGTTCTACGCAATGCCTCCCCAGTTTATGTTTCGTTTTAACTATGTGCGACACGTTACAAACACGTTGGCGTCCACGAGTTGGTCTGTTGCCGGGTGGATCTTGTACTGGCTGCCTTTCCACCTCAGCCCAACCGGCCTGTCCACCCTGTCCTCTGCGTCTCTCCTTGCAGCATATTGCAATTTTTTTTATTAATTTTCCTCACGGCAAAATGTTTTCCACTCTCTTCTAGGAATCTACGGTGCAGCTTTGATGGAAAAACGCTTTTGTTAACTTAATTTGTTTGTTTCACGTTTGACAGTAACGTTGGTACTTTTACCGCGTCTATACAACTGTCGCTCCGTTTTTTTCGTGGCCTGAGGTCTACGAAATTCGCCATTTTCTTACATGTATTGTCAAGAATTCTCTACCCCAATCCTCTCTTTTTGCTTAACTCCTTCAGGTGCCTCCCAGCATCAGACGCAGTTTGGTCATGTGCCGCGAAATTGTGGCAGCTATGTGGGTGGCTGTGTAGCGGTGGGTGGACGTGAACGACGGGTATATTTTAGTTTAAGGTTTGGCGTATTCACTCTTTACTAGCGATTATACGGAGTAGGTCACACAGCTTGCACTGGGGTTTGCACTAATGGCCAGGGGGTTTTGTCTGGGGGGTGGCAGCTAAAGTATTATATTGGGATTCGGGAAGACGTCGTGGAAATGACGGAGTTCACGGCAGAGAGAACACCAGAACTCTTAGGTTTTGCGGCAGGGTCCGCAGTGGGTTATTGCAGAGTAAGCGCGCACATAGAATAGAATTATGGGATTGCAAAAGGGGATATCTATAGCGTAAAAGTATCCCACATAAGAATGTGTGAGTTTAGTGGACCTGTAGCATAAATGCTGCATCGTAGTTCGTCTGCTGCTGCTTCCGGTTTAACACCCTGTATGACGTCACGTGTCGAACCAGTTAAGTTTCTTTCTGACACGTTTTGCCCCACAGAAATATAAGTAGTAATTCGACCCCACTTGCCACGACTGAACTCAAAATTTGGCGCTCGGGCCCAGGAGCTGCAGAACTATTCGATCCACGGTGGTGGTCAGTCCAGCGATACAACAGAGGGGCTAAGATTGTATGGGTCCACACTTCCCACCATTGAAACTTGAACCTAGCAATGTTTAACGCGTGAACCCTCTCTAGGCGAGGGAAGGTATATGCATTATTAGACAAGCTCTAAGATAATGTGGGATTTTAAAGAGGAAGTGAAGTTAGAAGTAAGGGACAAGGCTTTATGGAGCTTACTAGATGGTATATTATGTGCTATCAAGGAAATATCAACAATAATGAGCATGTGTTGGGATACATAATAAGAAGATAAATATCAGAGATTAGGAGCAATTCTTCAGCATTAACGAAAAACATGCAGCCGTTATGCTCAGGCTTAACATAGAATACTCGATAAAGATAGTGGAAACCTATGCGCGAATATCTTTGCTACGATGGTGAAGACATCAATAGTTTTTACCAAGACGTCGGATTAGCAACGGAGAACAACACAGTTCAGGATTGCGACGTGCGAATTTAAGGATAAAGTAGGTAAGAGGCAAATGGGGGAACGGTGAGTGCTACACTTTGGAATAGGCAATCGCAGCAGTGGAGGAGCACACGGGGAACATTTGCGGAGAGAAATAACTTCAGGTTGGTCAATACATTCTTCTGTATCCCTAAAAACAGAAAATATACACGGGAAAGTAGCGCTCGTACAACATGAAATGAAATGGACTTTAGGCTAAGGTACATGCCTGTTATTGGGAAGAATGTGGAACGTGGCATGATTGGGACCAGCGTTGGTCGGATGGTCAGGTGGAAGTTTATGGCACACTCAGAAAAGAGATAGAACGAAATACATAGGAAGTAGAAAACCCACCAGTCAGGAACACGGCGCAGGAATTTCAATTATATTTCAAAATGAATTCGCGCTTCCACACAACAAGAACAAGGACATTGTAGGCCGGTGAAATGACAACTTAATAACGGCAATCACGGAACCAGCAGCATCCGCAGAACCATCACGGGGGAAGCAAACCGAAAAACTAAGAAAATGAAGCAACTAATTGCAAAATTTCATAGTATTGAAGTGTCGAGTGCGGAGGATTTAACTGGACTAGACGTGCGGTCGAAATTCAATAACATAGGTAAAATACAGGATAATGAAGTGTACAAGATGGCAGTGATCGATAGAACGCTGGAAATAAGAGAAAGCTTGACAGCAACGAGAGGAAGGTAGCTATAAAAAAGACAATATACGCCATCAGCGATGCACAGGGTAACGTTACGCTTAGCACAGAGAAGTTAACAGAAGTATTAGAACAGTTCTTTACCAGTGTATACGCCAGAGACATTAGATTTGGGGAACAGTTGGGCATACAAGCGTAGCTTACTATAACCCATAATAACTACTAAAGAGAAAGTAGGAAATTATCTCAAGGGAATTAACATGGCAGGGCTGCAGGTAGTTAAGACAAGTAAATGTGGATGTTTCTAAAAAAATACTAGATATTGTACTGGGAAAGAATGCCATATTTTCAAAAGGCCCGAGGACTGTAAAAGCGACCATAGCCTGGAAAACGTCAACATATGTCTGATTTAGAAGAAGAGAGATATAAAGACCCAAAGAAGTATGGGTACATTACCCGACTCTCAGTTGTATACAAGATGTGCACAGAAGTGATACCCACCCTATAACTGGCAGCCTAGATTAGCATCAACCCAAGAAAGAGGCTTAATTTTGGAAAGCGAATTCAACAATCGATGTCATTCATGTCGTCGTTCCCGTAAAAGAACAATTGCAGAGTTGGGTGTATACACCTTGCACGATATTCACAAACTAAAAATCATTTGATTGAACGCAACCGCAGCGCACTGGAAGATATAAAAGACGGGCAATTGAGGATAATTACATAAGACATATAGTCGACCCATTAAAGGGATATACAAGCACGATAAACCCACGCAGGCAAAGCGGGTAATTTTTATTCGGAACAACAGTATGAACAGGAGATACCATCTCGCCAAACCAATTCACAATTGGTCTGAGGGTGGTAATAACAATCTTGACTGAAGAAATACAGGATTAGGGATAGACGGAGAATACTTGACTTTTTGAGGCTTGCAGACGAGAAAGTTTTGCTAAGCGATACTGCAGAACACCTCCAAAACATGCACGAGCAATATCAAGCGAAAACATCGTTGTGGGGCTAAAAGTAAATATGAAAAGAACTGAACTATTTTGCATAGTTATGCACAGAGCGGGCTCTTCAGCATGTACAATGAAACCCTAGAACAAGAAAAACAAAAAAATGGCCGCGTATCTGCTCCTTGCGTTGCAAATGCCGGCGGAAGACGATTGCCTTTCGTGCCAAGTCAATGCCTCCCTTCGCTTTGTTGCTCACCTCTCATGCTGCTCCTCTCCCGTCGCTCTCCTCGGATGTAAACACGTTAGAGGTGTGCTCAAGTCAAATTAAACTTACCGCATTTCACTGCTCCAGGCCGGATGCCCTGAGGTCAGCGCTGCCGCAGGGCGGAAACGCGCCTGAATTGAGGCGCCCTACTTCAACATTTATAGAACACCATTGCCGTAATCCACGTGCGTTCCAAGCGGAACGTGAAACCTATGAAGTGGAACCATTCATTACCGTCGCCGTTTTATTTCTTCAAATGCCGACAGAAGCTATCGTAGCGCGGGCGTCAGCAGGCGACGGAGTCTTTTTTTATCTGCAGTGGATGTAGTATTTCCCTTGCTATAGCAAAATTAGCGTCGATAGATTTTAGTAAGGAAATGCTGAAAATATCACTTACGTAGTGATTTTTTACCTCATATGTGCGTAAGGTTGCGTTCTTGTTCAGCAATTTTGACAAGTATGAACATTTTCCCTCGACATAGATGCTTATTTATTTATTTATTTATTTAGTATACCTCAAAGGCCCATGTACAGGGGTTTTACTAGAGAGGTGGAGATACACTAATAATACAGTGCTTGAAAGTCAGTACAGAATTTCTTCGATGGCTTCGTAAAAACGGATGGGACTGGAGTGGACCACGGCGTAGGCGGGAAGATCGTTCCAGTCTTTCGCTGTTCCGATAAAAAAAGAATTCTTATTTGCAAAGGTGAGCGTCTTTCCTGTATGAACAGCCAATGTGTGTTGGACGCGGTCCCAGTGACGATGTACTTCTTTAATGACGTTGGGAGCTGTTCGAGAATGATAGAACGTATAAAACTAGCAGAGCCGGCTAACTCTGCGCCTTGTTTCGAGAGAAGGAAGACTAGCTTGGATTTTTAGATTAGTGACGCTCGTGTGATAGGAGTAGTCCGAAAAAAATATACGTTGGCGCGCGGTTTTGTGCACATTCGAGTGTATTAGATAAGTTAGAAAGGTGGGGATCCCAGATTGCACATGCGTATTCCAGCTTCGCTCTTACTAGTGTTGGAAAGGATATCAACTAGACGGATGTAGAACAAAAGCGTAAATAATGGCGCAAATAACCAAGAACGCGATTGGTATCTTTGGTCACGTTCCGTAATGTGAGTTGTCAAAGTAAGACCCTGGTTAAAGTGACACCGAGATTTACAGATAAAACGTTAGAATTACCAATTACAATAGCAGTGCGAAGGTAGGCCGGTCTTGATGGAATCACAATACTCAGGTTTTTGTGACATTTCTTGACATTAGCCATGTATCAGACCACTTTTTATAATAATCAGGTCACGCTGGAGAATTAGACTATATAGTGCTGCGTTAGCTGGGACGATATAGGAAGAAATCATCAGCGAATAGGCGCTTGTTAGACTGGATATAAGTTGGCAAGTCGTTTATGTCAATTTAAGAATAGCTAGGGTTTCGAAACCATTCCTTGGGGCACTACTGAGAGAACTGGAGATAGGCTAGAAGAGTTGGCAGATGCAAACCGCTTACGGTTAGTCAAAAAATTTTAGCAACCAAGCGAATACATCGGGGTCAATGTTTAGACCAGATAACTTCAGAAATAACCTGTTATTAGTACTTACCAAATGCCTTCTTTAAATCTACAAATACGGAGTCTTCAGGTAGTACATTGATGCCCAGGCTAGTACTTATGTCGTTAATAAATAAAACTAACTGGGTGTCGCATGATAGTCCTTTAAGGAAGCCATGTTGATTGGGGGTGGAAGAAGTTAATGGGAGAGAGAGAAAGAAAACATTTAATAGAGCGAACGGTGGTGTTTGAGCCGTCACTCGGTGAGGTGGGTTTGCCTCAGTCCAGGTACCCTTGGGCCTTGGCTGCAGCCTGGCACGGGTGACCAGAAAAATCTGGTCAGCATGGCGGGAGCTGGTCAGCAGGCCCTCCCACTGCTCTGGGGAAGGTCTGGGATTGGGGGTAAGCGATGGGGTGTTTTGACAGGCCCACACCATGTGGTAGGTAGTATTAAGAGAGGGGCAGAATTGACAGGTGAGGGTGTATTGGGTAGGGGAGATAGCGTGGAGGATGGGTGCGTTGTAATAGGTGTTTGTAAACGACGCCAGATGACTGCTTCCTCCTTGGTTAGTTGAGGGTGAGGTTGAGGCAAAGTGATGCGAAGGTTGCGATAATGGTGCAGGATGTCGTGGTAGCGTGATGGAACAGCGGGAGGTGGAGGAGGCTGGACCGTGGGTTCTGTTCCTGAGGGAAATGCCCGGCGTGGAAGGGCGTGGGCAGCCGTGTGAGCCGCCTCATTTCCCTCGAAGGACGAGCGGCCAGGGGTCCAGACAATGTACAGCTCGGGGCGGGGATTGATCGATGCGAGTATCCGTATTGCGGGAAGTGAGATGCGTCCACGTTGAATGTTATGGCAGGCTTGCTTGGAATCTGTTATTATTGTAAGGTATTTGGAGCCAATTGTAGCGGCGATGGCTATGGCAATTTCTTCGGCAGTGGTGGGTGATGTCGAGAGAGTTGTGAGGGAGGTGAGAAGTGTGCCTTCTGAGTTTGCAACCGCCAGAGCATGAGCCTGGCGTGTGGGGTAGAAGGCGGCGTCGGTGTAGCGAGTATCGGGGTGAAAGTGGAATTGTGATCGAAGATGCTTAATCCGGGAGAGCCTTCTACCTTGGGTGAATTCTGGGTGCATATTGTTAGGAATTTTGGATACAGTAATGTGGGACCAGATTGAAGATGGGATGCGCTGAAGGGCTTGTGAAGCAGGCGGGGTCGGGTATCCGAGTACCAGTAGGACGTGTCGGCCGATAGTGGTAAGAAGGAATCTGGTGAGTTGGCTGTTGCGTTGAGCTTCCAGGAGTTCTTCGAGGGTGTTGTGGATTCCGAGTTGGAAGAAACGACAGGTAGAGGTTTTAGCTGGGAGGCCAAGTCCAATTTTGACAGCTTTTCGAATTAGTATGTCGACTTTCTCCCGTTCTTTTGGTTTGAGGGCGATGTATGGGGTGGAATATGTGATGCGACTAATTAAAAGTGCTTAAATTAGTCGTATTGTATCGCCTTCTTTGAGGCCCTGACGTTGGTTTGTGATGCGTTTGATGAGATGGGTAAGTTGGGTAACAGTGGCTTGAAGCTGGGGAGGAACTGCAGCGCCAGAGCCATCTTGATGGAATTGGACTCCGAGTATACGAAGGGTGTGTACTTTAGGAATGGCTGTGGAACCGATTGTTGGAGCAGGATCGGGTGTGGGAACAGGATATCGCCTACGAGTTCGGGAGCAGAGGATGAGGACTGCTGATTGCTGGTGCACATGTGAGGCCTCGAGGGCGGAGATGAGCGAGAATGGTGTCGATGGCTTGCTGTAGGGTATCTTGTTGTGTGCCAGGATATCCGGTGGTCGTCCAAAGTTAAATCATCAGCGTATATGGCATGGTGGAAACCAGGAATGGTTTGAAGGAGAGGTTGGAGCTTGAGGAGAGCGATGTTGAAGAGGAGGGGTGATATAACTGATCCTTGTGGGGTTCTTTTGCGAGGTGTGCGAAATGTGTCAGATCGAAGTGGCCCAATGCCAACGGTGGCTGTTCGGTCGATAAGAAGGGACCGCACGTAGTTGTATGTACACGCACCGCACTGGGTTTCTCGAAGTCCTTCAAAGATGGCCTGATGTGTGACGTTGTCAAAAGTGCCCTTTACGTCGAGGGCTAACATGGCACTGGGATGAATTTTGCTCAGGTGATCGAGGACTTGCTTTTTGATCTGTAGGAGAACATCTTGAGTTGAGAGGTGTGAGCGGAAGCCAAACATGGTGTGAGGGAATAGGTCGTTGTCTTCAAGGTGAGTAGTGAGGCGGGTGTGAACCATGCATTCAAAGAGTTTACCGGGACAGGAGGTGAGGGAGATGGGGCGAAAGTTGGAGAGCTGGATTGGATTTTTGGGCTTAGGAATTAGTGATATATCTTCGTGCCGCCATTGCGGAGGGAGGGTGCCGTTTGTACAGTAGTTGTTGAAGAAATCTAGTAAAGCGGTTAGAGGGGCATTGCGCAAGTTACGGATAGTTTTGTTAGTTATACGGTCGTGGCCGGGAGGCGTATTCCCAAACCATATGCCGTAGGGGCCCAGGCTGACCACACCCCCTTCAAACGGCGACATCACAGCGTGACGTCACTGTCTCTTCGTGCGCTACTTCATGTGACGTGGATTTTTTTCTCTCATTTTGGGCGGCGGCCGATGGTTTTGCTCCGTGCGCGAGGCTGAGGTGCTCGAGAGCTGACGCACATTTAGTAGAAGTTATAGGCCCAACCATATGCAGCGTACTTTCGGCGGTTTCTCGCGTGGCGACGCGAGCTGACGCGCGAGCAATGCTGATGTCTACGCTCGCCAGATATCCGTCGACGCAGCGCGAAGAAGCAAGCAGGGAAAGCTGGCAGCGGCGGTCGGGTTTCACGTCCCTTCTCGTGCTTTGGGGTCATTCCTTTCAGGAGAAAGATCAATTTCTTTTTAACTTGCGGTTATCGGCTGCCTTGAGACAAATTGCAAGCTATTTCTGTTTGAAAGCACTCATTCATGTGTGGCTTGTTTGGTATTCATCCGGAAGATCGGGTATTTGCGATAGCTTTTTTTGAGTTAAATAAGGGAGCTCTGGCTACGTCGCTTGTAGTATTAGCATAAGGGGGCTTGGCTGCAAGATTGGTGCGTGATGACCAAGCCTTATCAACGCCAGAATGCTTGCGGCGCATGCCATTACATTCGCTGCTACCGTGGCTTGCGTAGGGAAGACCGAGGTTTAGCGATAGCTTATCTTGACTCAAATAAGGGGACTGTGGTTGCATCGCTTTGTAGTAATAGCATAACTGCCCTCGGATCCAAGATGGGGTGCGTAAGAAACAAGCGTTACCACGGCTCAAATCTCTCAAACATGACCAAAGCAAATCACTCGACAATATTCGTTGGCAGCCTCCGTTAGGGTACCAAATTCTTGGGACCCGCGTCTTCTCGTGGCGTGGTCGAGCGGTTGCGCGCTTGTGTGCTGGCGTTTTGTTTTTAAAGTCCATGGTTCGAATCTTGGCGAAACCTCGTTTTTTTTTTGCAATGAGGGTTTCACCAGCTTTTCTTTTCTTTTGCAAGCTAAACGAAGGGGGCCAGAGTGCCTTGCCGTTTAACCTACAAGTGACGTTCGACGGTACCCTCAGTATCAAGGCAGCCACGAAATTTTTGCTTTGCTAACACTTTGAATACCCATGAAGCTGCAGTCGGTACATAACATCAAGGTTTAAATCAAGTAGCAAGTACAGCTGTGCTAAGCTGCTTCTTCGTTCATCATCCTATCTTACTTTGTTCAGATTTGACGGTAATGACACAATTATAAAAACGGATCAACACGCTCGCTGATGTTAACAGCTGATGAGCGACTGACGTACGCGTGTGCTTTCGACCGATTGGGAGCAACCGTTCTGTGCTTCTGTACGGAATCCAAAAGACCACCCAAGATCAAAAAAACATTTTCGTCTTCACTGTAATGATCTAGAGTGTTCGCTTTCAGGAACGTAAACAATGACCACATGTACGTGAAAAAGCGTCCGCCTACGCCCGCACTTAGAGCAACGCTCCCAGCGCTAGCTTAACTAGGAAGAGGATGGAAGACGAGCGTGGGCAGGCTCGCAAGAGAGTGCGGAGAGTGAGAAGCGAGAACAGGTATGCAAAGGTATACTTCGTGCTTGAAGCTTCCCAGCGCGTACGTCATGCTCGCGCACGGAGCGAAACCATCGACCGCCGCGAAGCAGCGCGACCACAAAAAACCAAAACAAATTTTTGTCTTTACTTTAATGAGAGTGCTTTCCGGAACGTATAGGTACGAAAAGGTTAAAGTCCTAACAACGTGGACGCGAAATCACGGGTCGCGCGAGCGTCGTTCGGTGGCAACGCGCAGACACGGGCTTTTTCAATCGCGATTGAAGTGAATCGCGATCGAGTTTTCGAACGGGATCGACGCACTCCCGCTGCTACACGGCACGTTTCAATCGCGATCGAGAAGTTGCACCGGTTGCATTCGTGTACGCCAGATGGCGCCAGATGGCCCGCTTTCCGCTGCTTTCTCGCGCTGCGTCGACGCCGATATCTGGCGAGCGTAGACATTCGACATTGTCAGCTCGCGTTGCTACGCGATAAAACGCCGAAAGTACGCTGCATGTGGTTGGGCCTTAACTTCTACCAGGGTCCTTCAATGCTTTTGCTACTAAATGTGCGTCAGCTCCCCAGCGCCGCAGCCCCAGCTTCGCGCACGGAGCGAAGCCATCGGCCGCCGCCCAAAACGAGAGAAAAAAAAATCTATGTCGCATGAAGTCGCGCTCGAAGAGAAAGTGACGTCACGCTGTGACGTCGCTGTTTGAAGGGGGTTGTTCGGCCTGGGCCCCTACGGGATATGGTTTGGAAATACGCCGGGCAGACTTGTTGGTCGGGGGGTGGGCAGACATCCTGCCGATGGCCTACTTCTCTGCACAGTCGGCAGAACTGAACAGTTCTTCGAAACGGGCGGCAGCGGTAGATGAGACTGCCGACTTTTACATAAAAGGGGACGTGCGGGCCTTGAAATGTGAGGAGGGCTGCCGTGGTTCGACCGAGCATGCGTGAGGAAAGAAGATGAGGTTCATTAGCTATGAGGGGCTCCGGGAGGTTCTCGTTCGTGGTGCCGGGGTCTAGGCCGTGAATGACTCCACGGCAGGTTTCAGGTGGAGGTTTCAGGTACGGGAGAAGTTCGTGCAGGACAGAGTTGGGTTGAACCGAGGAGATGCGACTGAGGGTTATGGCGTGAGTTTCACTCGGCGTACTAGCTACAATGATGTTTTGGAGTGTCTGAATTTGAATTGTGACTTGAGAGAACAATTCCTGCTGTGGAATGTTGCTTGCCGTCGCTAAGCTTTGTGTGAGAAGGCGAGGCGACCAGGCTGAAAGATAGAGGCCGGATTGGGGGCAATAGATCACGGTGTAAATATTGGGAGGCAGGTGTGGTAGAGGGTTGCGCCGCTGCCTGGAGGCATCTCGTGATGGCGCGGCTGGTAGCGATGCTGTCTTGGGGTTAGTAACGATGCTCGGGGCATGAGCCGTCTTCTTCTTGATGCGTGAGTGTAAAACTTGGATCCACGGGCTACCGGCGTGAATGGTGCGACCACTGTGCGAGTCGAAGTCCATGGTCTCGGTAGAAGCGGCATGAGTGGTGGGAGAGGATTCCACGTCCGCCGGCATGCTTGCAAGTGCCACAACGGGAGCCGGGAACCGGCTCGCTGAAGCGTTAGGGCTAGCGCATTGACGCTCACTTGAGAACTTTATAGGCGATAATTCAGGGGAAAAGGCTCACCGGGTGTTCACAGATGCAGCTTTCCGCCAGGAAGTCGACGGTATAGTTTTTGGGTGGCTGGGGTCGAAAGTCAGCCTAAATAATGGTTGAGAGCCACGGCCCGTTTGCAGTAGAAACGCAATCTGAGCTTCTTCGTCGCCGTTTTCAAAGTTAGTTAAGAATTTTGCAATATGGGAATAAATACATATTTTATTACTTTACACGGTATACTAGTGAGCGAAATAGGAAGGTAGCTGTTTTGCGACGATGGATTACGTTTTTTGGTACTGGAATGATCTTGCTCATCGTCCAGTCCTGCGGCACCACTCCACATGATAGAGACTGCTGGAAAATGAACGAAAGTAATATACTGGATATCAGCTTAGCTTTTTTTAGGATTCTGGAATTGATGCCATCCACGCCTGATGAGGAAGTGAGCTTGAAGGTAATGCCTGGTATGACGGGGTGATCGTAGAAAGGAAAGTTCTGTATTTCTATATCGGGCTCCTTCGTGAACGCGAGCGAAAGAAAGAATTTAATTTGGGGGCAACATCAGACACTGGAATGGGACAAATATTTTCGTCACGCAAGCATATGGGTGGGCAGGGGCATAGAGAAGAAATACCGCTTAGTTTTAGACGAAGGCGAAAGGAAAATCTTCTCAGATTGGGATACCTATCCCAAGCATTGGTATTATTTTTAGTTTGGCTCTTTTATAGTAGGGCTTCTTTGTGTGCTTCAGGCGTTTGAGTGAGTTATTAAGCCAAGGAGACGTTGGTCCTTCAGTTACAGTCATAATGGGGACGTATTTTGTATTAGAGTCTCTCTTTTATTTTTAAGAGTAAGCAGTTACTTCCAACGGAATGATCAAAAAAGTTTAGAACAAATTCTGTATAAAAAGTTTCAAGGTTGGCCTTCATACTACGGTAATCGCCTTTGTCGTATAGGTTTTTTTTTAATTCACGCCTTGACTGGCTGATTACCTTCAACTGAAACGTAGATAATAGAGTGGTCCGGTATTCCTGGGTGATATGTAATAGATGAAGCGCAATATAAGTTAGATGAAAGCACGAAGTCAAGGGTTGTTGAAGTATGGTCCGTTTGTCTTGTCGGATTCGTGACGAGCTGTGCTAAATCGAAAGTGAGGCACGTGTTTACAAAATCAGCTTCTGTGTTATGGCTCCGGGCTGACTTTGCAAGACTTGACCAATTTATGGCTGGAAAGTTGAAATTTCTGAACAAAAGAATAAAAGCCTGGCGATGCGAAGAAATTAGAGAACGAAGCGCTCCATGTAGATGAATGATGAAGGAATGGTCAGTGTCGGGCGGGCGGTAACAAACACCAATGAAAATTGGAGGATAGGAAGAATTGCAGCGTACAGCGAGCAGCTCAAGAGGGGAAGGAACGTTTATGACTGAGCACTGGAAGCTGCTGTGAGCCGCTATGAATACGCCACCACCACGTTTACCAGATCGATCGCAGCGAAAAATGTCGAAGTTATGAAATGCAGATTCTATTTCGGAGTTGCTTATTGCAGTATTAAGCCATGTTCCCATTAAAGCAACGATATTACATTCCATAGTATCAATGAGGGCATGAAGTGAAACCCATTTGGGCAGAACACTCTTTATGTTTGGGTAAAGGCACAATAAGGAAGTAGCATTCGAGAGTTTTTTGGTCTTGATTGATGGCTATACTTGGGGTGGAATAACACTGTTAGAGCTGTGGTCGAATATATAGGTTGTGTCTCCGATTACAAGCTTGACGTAAGGAAGTTTAAAAGATTTATTTTGAGATTTAGCTGACTGCCGCAAATTTTAACGGGCTAAGCGAGTATTTGGAGGATAGTCCTCGTAAATACTGCGTTCCGCACCTTTCAGGTCCTCAGAATTGGAAAGGATGGTGTCTTTTACTTTAAAATGGGAGAACTTAACAATAATAGGCTTGTTCCTACCGGCAACAAATTTACCAAGCCTGTGAGCACGCTCGATATGTTGAGGTGCTACATCAATTAGCAGGTAAATACTGCAAAGAATATTGCTTGAACTTTCTGGCTGTACCCAAGTTTCGTTTCAGGTATCTGCAACACCAAAGAACAAGAGGTTATACGATGGGCGCTATGTTCAGAATCATACATCCTAACACTAACCTGCAATGTCTGATGCATTACCCTCTTCCAGGGTTCGTACGGTTTGAACCTCGCTTTTTATGCTTTTTAACAAAGAACAGTCGTCCTCAATCTTAGAAAGTCTGCTTAATTTCAGTAAACATGATATCCGTTTCAGACAGCTTATCTTCAATTAATTTAGCTTCAGCGAGAAGACACCCTTGACTAGACTAGAGTTGGTGAAGAAAACAATTTCTGAGGAATCCTGCGCAGCGGCAGCGCGAGTGTTGGGGGCAGGGTTCAGTTTAATATCTTCCTACGACAACAACAATAACTGATATAACGCGGAAACAGCCACAAACAATAGCAACACAGCAGCATGGGCTTGGCAGCACTAACAAAGCACGGTAGCGAGTACGCGGTGAAAAGTAGCCTGCGTGAAGAGTAGCGGGAACTTCTAAGAGCGCGCATCGCGTGGGTGCTGCTGAGCCTACTACCGAGCTTTGGGTATATAAAACTATTGTGCAGCTTATGTTTCACTTTGAGCTTGTTTTTTGAGCTATTGGTCACACGTTTGCACTTTTTTGTGCTTTTGCTTCCCATATTCAACCATTAAATGAGGTCATGCGGTTTAAACTGTCAAGTCAGTAGTCCTCAAATCTGTCGCGGTGAAATTATTTGAGCATGCGAGGAGCATGCAGGAAAACAGTGCAGCCCTGTCGGTGGTTGGCTTGTTTAGCTCGTGGTCGAAGTCATCACTGGGCTGACCTGTTAAAGAGGGGTCCAAACTCCGGTTCCATGCGTCGCAGGCGGAGGCTTGTTTTGTGCACAGGTGTCACTTCCACTGCACTGGGGCTAGAAGCAGGAATGTCTTCATGGCATAAGTACATTGGCTATTATACAGCACGTCTACGCAACTGTGACACAGCAGGGAAGCACTTTAGGAAAGCAGAGGTTTTTGGTCAATTTGGCTCACAGAACAGCAACCGGAACGCAACGCAGGACGTGAAATCTCCTTCTTCTAAAAACCGTCTTGGGCTGCTTAGTGACGGTCCCGACCTTTTACACCTTTCTATCACGGCAATATATTTTAAGAATTTCGACAAGAACAAAGTTGCTATCAGCATTTATGATGACTTTGTCGCAGCGATTCAGCTCATTGTCATTAACTTCTGCCTCGCAAGTTTGACAGTGACGGCTTCTGTAGGCATGACTCTGCACTTGTGAAATCTTACCATAAATTTTTGTGCACAAATTTTTTATCTTATACGCGGTGCGTCCGATGTGCGTTCCCAAAACGCTGTATTTTGGCCCGTTTCTATTGAAGACATTTACTAATGACATTGGGGCTCTATACTATTCGCAAAAACTGTGTGTTACGCAAACGCCACGAATACATTTCAAGCTGCAGGGCATATAAGCGAGTGTACAGAACAAGAGAATACCCGGTAGGGGAACTCGATGCACTGACACGATAGACCGCATTACAGATCAATAGCGCAAAAACAAAACTTGCTATGTTTAAAAAAAAAACTCCACAATAATTATTCATACATGTTAGGAGTTATGACTTTAGAAATGGTGCATTTCTTACTGCTCAAACTATTACTTATTACTGCTCGAATCGAGTCTGCTTATTTTACTACTTATCTCTGATACAACTAGCTGAATTGAAGGGTCGATGCACTCACTCCGTCTGGAATTCTATTTTGTGAATCGAAGCTTCAGCGAACGATGGAGAGGTGTGCTTGTAGTTATATGTTATCGGACTCCCATTCCAGTATGTGATCAACCTGTTTTTAAGACCATAGGTTTTGTTGGGCTACTTAAACGAAGAAATTGTGGTCGGTCTGTCTGTCTGCGACTCGATTCAGCGACCCGGAAAAAGTGAAATCACATTTGCGCAACAGTACTATATATATACTCACATCCAGATCTCAATGTTTAAGTCTGGTGTCAGTGTTCATACTTGTCAACATTATTGAACAAGATGAAAGTATTACGGAAATATAAGGTAGGTAATCAATACACTAGAGGTATTTACAGTGTTACTTTAATAGAAAAAATTACGAATGCTTGATTTTTGCGATAGCAAATGAGATAATACATCAACGGCAGAAACCGTCGCCAGCTGTTGCCAGTGCTACCTGCTGGCGTCATTTAAGAAGTCAAGCGGCAATAGCAACGAAAGATTCTATTAAATGGGATACACGTCCCACGTGGAACGTTTGCGTAGTAGGGCATCGTGGTTCTACGAATTTTGTAGTAGGGTGCCTCAATTCACGCGCGTCTCCGCAGTACGGCGGCGCTAGCATCGAGGCACCCGACTTGGAGCAGTAGAACGCGATATATTTATGTACACTTGAGCAAACCTCTAGCGTGTTACCGTTTGTAGAAACGAGACGGGAAGGTAACAGCATGAGAGGTGAGCGGGAAAGAGAAGGGAGGCCTTTACTTGTCAGGGGCGCCAGTTGACTCGTCTTTCGCGGACATTTGCAACGAAAGGAGCAGATACGCGGCCATTTTTTTGTCTTGGCTCTCAGTGGTGCTGCCGGCCATTTTGCCGACCGTGTTCCGTGGACGCGAGGGCACGTTGTACGATCAGGAGGCATTTATAACTATCGCATTAACATGATTGAAGGCTTCAGTTACCACCAAGCCCAATATTACCCTCGGAAGGGACACTCTATACATTTTCCTTTGTGTCATATGCAGCTCTCGGAAGTGTTCGTTTGCCAAACTCACGTCCCAACAAAGGGCTCTTGCTTTTCGTGTTGAGCTACCCGCTGCATAATGAACACCCCTATGGCACCACTGCTTAGATTGCATTTATTGCGGGTTTCAAAAGGCTGTTGTTTAGCCACCCAAGGCTGGGTGCTTTTTGTCCAGCGAGAATTACAATAGAAACTTTTTCGAACGTTCGCGCAGTCAAGAGCAGGTGGCAGTTGCTGGCTAATGCACATCAAGTTCGAAAGGAGTTGGGCAAGTCCCGTAGGCCATTTTTCCACCACATATATATATATATATATATATATATATATATATATCTATATATATATATATATATATATATATATATATATATATATATATATATATATATATAGGACAGAAATAAGAATTGGCAGTCAAGAAGACCTCGGAGAGCAAAGGGGAGGATATAGTAGCTCAAGATAAAGAATTTGGAAAATAAGAAAGTGGAGAAAAATGCCTGCCAGGTGGGATCCGAACCCACGACCTCCAGAATACCGGTCTGGTGCGATAACCACTACTCTACCGGCTGGGTTAATTTAGCCTCCACTTTCTGGGGTATTTATGTTCAGGTGTTTTTGTTTCCTGCGCTTGGGGGTGGTAGCCAGCGCCACTCGGACTACTCGGGGGGGAAGGGGACCTTCTTTTTAACCCCCGGGCCATGACTCGAGCGTCTACGACATGTCGAGAGTGGTCGACCAGCGTTGAACCCTCTTAAACTCCCTATGGCACCAAGACTTCCAGCACAGAGGCGCTCGCTATGCATGTAGCGAATGAGAATAAGAAATGGGGGGCTCGTTGAAGGCTAAAGTAGCTGAGCTAAAGGGCTCGGTGGAGGCTAAAGTAGCCCCGCCGGTAGCGTAGTGGTTATCGCACCAGACCGGTATTCTGGAGGTCGTGGGTTCGGAACCCACCTGGCGGGCATTTTTTCTCCACTTTCTTATTTTCCAAATTTTATATCTTGAATTACTACATCCTCCCCTTTGCTCTCCGAGGTCTTTTGCACTGCCAAGTCTTATTTCTGTTTTATTTTCAACAAGCCCATTATTTCCTATTCTGATTCGCTGTATATATATATATATATATTGTATATATGGCCGATGGTAGGCGAGGCAGACCAGTACGCACAAACCGCTATATTCGCAGGCCGAGCTGCACGGCGCAAGATGGCGACCGAACCC
>JABSTR010000445.1:0-87248 GCA_013339765.2 Haemaphysalis longicornis | reverse complement strand
GTGAATCTTTTTCTTAAGTGCCTGCTATCACAGTTCAACAGGCCAAACTTCTCGCATGAACTGTAGCCGGGAGTGTGTGCTTTTTTAAGTGCTATCTGTCGGGATTACAGAATAGCCTTCAACACCTCAATGGTACCCCGCCCTTTGAAGACAAGGGGGAGCTAATTGGCAATCTGAGGGATTGACTGACACTGCCCGAACTTGAACAAAAAATCTCGAAGAGAAAAGCTTTCACAATTGAGAGGACACAGTTCCCTTTAGTAAAGTCCTGTATTCTAGCAACATCCAGAATAACTTCGGGTTTTTACCAACGTACACCGAAGCTCAAAACAAAGCTCAGTTGAGGAACGAAGAAGAAGAAGAAAAAAGAAAGGAAAGGCCGGGAGGTCAACCAGGTGTAGAGCCCAGTTTGCTACCCTGCACTGGGGAATGGGGCTCAGGGAATAAAAAGGGGGGGAGAAGAGGAAGAGATAGGAGTGGGAAAGCGCGCACTCTAGTCCCGTTTCGGCACTATAGTCTTTCAAGCAAGTTCGTTTCACTCAGGAAACGTAAAAGGCTTTCGTCGCCTTCTGCGAGGTCGATGGTGAAGACCGATGACTTAAAATAGTTTCCACCGCAAATGGTCGATTGTCCAATCGGCTCAGCGCGGTGGCAAGCACGCTCCTCTCCGACGAGTATTCGGGGCAGCGACACAGCACATGTTCTATAGTCTCTTCCGCACCGCAGGCGTCACAGTGGGCGCTGCTGGCCATCCCGATGACGAAGGAGTAGGCTTTCGTGAAGGTCACTCCAACACACATAGCACTTGCCTCCAGCGAACAATCTGTATATCTTCAAAGTCCACCAATGGCATGTCTTCAGCCTCATGGATATTCCACAGCTTCATTGTTAGATTGCAAAGGGTCTCGAACACGCAACACCAGTTGTGAACACAAACGTACCATTACGAGAACGTCAACTTCGCAAGTGAAAGGCGCGCGCCCTCACAGAATAAGGAGGGTTGCACAATCAGCTCGCTGTTTTTCTCAGGTGGGATAAAAAAATTCTGGCCTTACTTCCGGTATGACGTAGAGTAAGTCACGTGACGTTCACAGCGCATTGCCTTGTACTATTCCTTAGCAGTGTTAAGAAAAACTTGTAAGAAAACAATTCTCGTTGTTTATGGCATTTTTTACGGCCGCAACCATAAAGTTACAGTAACACTGTAGCTTTGATATTCAGGTACGAAACTAGCCATAAACACTGGCTCTCATCCGAAACCTTGTTTACCCGCCGGCATAAAGTTTCTCACTTGCCCGCCGGTACAGCGAGGTTTCGGTTGTGATTAGATTACATGCTGTTGAAAAAAAAAAGCTGCGGTCGGCTTACGACGTGCCAGCATAACATTTAAAATATGCCTTGATAGCCTAAAGTCACGACGGGCTTCCAAGGAATGCCCTCGAGCTGCTCCCCAGCTGTCGGAAAGATGACCTCACTTTCCATTTGCGCCGATCAGCGTAGTTGCAGTTCGTGCTGTCGGCGCAGGTATGTATGTAGTAAGGAGCAGGAGAGCGAGCTAAACGTAAGGGATAGATGGGGCTATAATCCCCTTATAAGTAGCAGCAGGCTTGTGGGTTTCGGCGTCGTCCCGTACGTTGTATTATTTGTGAGTGGGTTCGGCATAGCTCAGCAATCCCCTCCCCACATTATACAGCAAACGGAAACAGGCAAACTGGGCTCGCTCCCTGGGTGCAGAGCATTCCAAAACGGCAACACTCCACTCACAGCAGCACTGGTACACCGCAACATCCCAGCAGTAGGAGACCAGCTCGAAAACACAGACGTAAAACACAACTTTGTCACCATTCATCCCACCCAAAAACAAAAAGACACACTAAACATACTCAACGTATACAGCCCCCCAAAAGCGCACCACCAAAAGTTTAAGAACCTCTTCACTCTGGCTAAAAATGCAGCGGGGTCACAAACAATAATTATAACAGGAGACTACAACGCACCACATCGAGCCTGGGTTACCCTACAGACACAGAAAAGGAAGAACCTATGGGAACAGGTACAAAAACTACATCTCACACTCGAAAATGACCCCCAGATACCCACCCGAATAGAAAACAGCGTACAGAGAGACACTACACCCGATCTCACCTTCACCATCGCATAAAACAAGCAACGTGGCAAGTTACAGAACACACGCTAAATAGTGACCACTGCATAATACAAATAACAATACTCATAGGCAATAAGCTAAGACAACTACGGAAATCACCAAACATAACAGATTGGCCAAAATTCAGACTTCAAGGACAAGACCAACAGGAATTACAAGAAACATGTCTAGAGAAATGGACAAAGCAACTACTAGAGGATGTCAAGATGCATACGAAAACGCCAGATGAAACTCTCCCGGATGAAATAATGGACCCCATCTCCTACACCTTAGAGAAGCATATCAGAACATCCAATAAATATTGAGGATAAATAAACACAACCACCGCCTACGCAGGAAACAAGCAAAGCTGGGCGATGCAATACAAAAGTACACAGCTCAACTAGCCCAAACCCCATGGTATGACATATACAATCAAAATCGAGAAAACCTGGGCATGAAAAGAACATGGCAGTTACTAAGACACCTCATTGACCCAAACAACACTAAATCAGAAACGACAAACCGAGTAACACACGTAGTACAAAGTCATAAAAAAGGACAGGACATCAGCCAAATTAAAGATACATACTCCCAGAAGCATCACCGGACCCAATCCATCCTTACAGGGGAGAAGTAAACCACGAATTAGACAAAGAAATAACTGGATCGGAAGTAAGAGGAGCCTTGGGCAAACTACGCACACAGTCCGAACCAGGACAAAAGAAAATCAGTAATAAAATCCTCAGAAACCTAGACGACACTTCAATATCAACCCTCACAGCCCTTTTTGATGCACATTGGACTACAAGAACACTACCCCAAGAATGAAAACATGCAAATGTCACGTTTATACCGAAACCGGGAAAATGCCTCAAAGTTGAGAATCTAAGACCTATATCACTAACGTCATGCCTAGGCAAGCTATTAGAGCACATAATACATGCGAGATTGGCACAGCACTTCAGCAGACTCCAAATCATACCACCGACCATAATTGGTTTAATTTCAAGTGGGACTCTCCACACAAGATATACTACTGCAGATTAAACAAGAAATAATCACCCTAGCAAATCACTTTGATACAGCAGTAATAGCCCTAGACCTACACTTAGCGTTCGACAACGTTAAACACTCAGCTATTCTAAACAACTTTCAAGAACACACCCTGGTCAAAGAACTTACAGATACATCCAAAATTTCCTCTCAAATAGAACAGCAACAATATCAGTAGGAGATGTGCAGTAAGACGTCCATAACACTACCAGCTAAGGGTAGCCCACAAGGGGCTGCTGCACCACTCCTGTTTAACCTAGCATTACTAAACATCCCAAAAGAACTAAACAAAATACCCACATTGAAATAAACTTTATACGCGGATGATATCACATTGTGGATACATGGAGGCAGCGACGCTCACATAGAACACGCTCTTCAAAAAGGAGTAGAGGTAGTCTCAGAAACTGCAAACGAAGCAGGATTAACCTTGCAAGTCTGAATTACTCCTGCTCCCACCAAAGAAAGAAAGAGAAACACCTCCACAGATTTCACTCCACATTCAACAACATCAGATATCCATAGTTAAAGCAATCAGAATACCAGGATTGCACATACAAGCGAAGCGCTCAAACACAATTCGCATTAAGAATCTCTCAACACATGTAAACCAAACAATATGCCTCAGGAAAAGAATCACGAATCAAAGAGCAGGACTTAAGGAGCGAGATCGAATTCACCTGATTGAAGCATTTGTACTCAGCCGAATTACCTACTCCATCCCCGACCTCCATCTAAGCACCCCAGAAATTAAAACAATAAGTACAATAATTAGAAAAGCATACAAACCAGCATTACAAATACCATTAAGTACATCTAACGCTAGACTCGATGAACTACGCATATGCAACAATTGCGAGGAAATAATAGAAGCACACTTAATTATTCAGTCAGTCCGTCTCACCAAAACTCCCACAGGTCGACATATACTAAAACAGCTCAGAATCACCCCCCCGGCAATAATAGCTGAGAGCCCATTCCATTCCATAAGAGACAATGTAACCATAAAACGACTGCCGAAGCATATGCACCCAACAGATCACCAGTACAGAAGAGAACTTAGGGCACAATACCTACAAAAAAGATACCCTCCAGGTCAGAACACACTCTTCGTGGATGTCGCCGAATGCCTACATAAAACAGCAGTCGCCATTGTTGTAACGAAAAGCACAGACGAACCACCAGTGCATGCAATTACCATCCGCACGAAAAACCCGGCAGAGGCGGGAGAGGCAGCAATAGCCGTAGCATTGACGCAGTGCGCCACGCCCACCACAATTATCTCAATCCAAAACCGCGATTCAAATTTTGCCCAGGGCAACATTCTTCCCTGGCACTCAATATTCTTCAGAAAAATCCCCCCTCACCCAAGTAGACATACTCTGGACACCGGCACACGCGGGACAGGAAGGCAATACTAAATTCTTTCATTGACTGTACTATTTTGCCTTATATGGTTCTTTTTAATATTAATAAAAAAGATCTTCACCAGTCCCCCTGAGTGGGTATGCTCGCTTTATGGGCCACCACCCCCACCATAAAGTGCTGTGCTCTTAAAAAGCAGTTCGGGCCAGCGGAGGAGAGCATCGCTTGTTCCTCGCCACCGAACTCCTCGTTGTCGTCTCTTCCACGCCCCCGGCTCCGACTTAAGAAGGCAAGACAACAGGAACACCGGATGGCCTCCCCGACAGGTTACCTCGTCAAGGTTGGCACGCAACCCAGAGCGCTTGAAGTGTTCATAAATACGTTTTGTGCTGACGCTGCGTATACTCCACATATAATTCGGAAATGGACCCGCAGACCTGAAGGACGGGAGCATGGCCCTTATTACAATATGGGCGTCAACTTCGATTTACACCATCTTATTTGGTCATGCGTATACTTCCAAAAGCATCGAACGCAGCTTCTATCACGTCACACCCCGTTTACCTTCTCTGATATATCAGACAAAATAGACCGTGGTGAGCTTCTTTCAGAGCTTGCTAGCTTCGCAATTAAGAGTGGTCTGGCGCGAGTGGTCTAGCAGGACGACGCCTAGTCCGTCCCACTGACTCAAAAACTGTGAATTGTGAATAAGTTTGAAATTTGAATTGTGAAATGTGAACTGAGTGTGAACTAAGTTTGAACTGTGAAGTGCGAAGTGCGAACTAAGAACTGAAACTTGTCATACTATATATATCCCCCTTCCCATTCCAACCCCAACCACCCCCTCATTGGCAATGGCCTTCCTTTCAAATAAAAGCTTCAACTAACTAACTGGGGTTCGCCGCCAGGGGGCCGACACAGACGGGCACGTTTTGTATGAGCTCCCGCAGTGAACCTCCAAATCGGCGGACTACCCTCACTGGCAAGCTAACGACTTTACCATCGTGTTTCTAACGTTATCCAGCACGCTTCGGTGCCTCAAGTGCCGTCGGGGGGCCTCTCTCTCCTTAATTACCTGAATTTGAACTTCTACGGCGGCGACGCTCTGCTAAGCCTACCGCGCCAAATGTGTTCTATACTGCTGCCTCCGGCCATGCCGGCGGGCGCAGAGCTCCCACTCCCAGCGCCCCACTCCCAGCGCCAAGAGGACATGGAATTCGACCAACTCAGTGGTGGCACTATCCAACCGGAAAACCCCTGGACCGATGTCATTTACTCACGCCTCAAGCAAGCGCCCTCGAAGCCACCGGACAAGGCCACGTCAGCTTTACCGCCGCAACGCGGTGAGCCAAGAGTTTCACCTACCACGGGCGCCAACACCCGCCGTGCACCACAACCGCGGTTGCCGAAAGACAATTCCACCGTGGTCTATCGACCCCGCTCTGGCCTAACGTCACGGCCTGGGCTCCTCGCACTGTTCTCAAAAGCTTAGCAACTGCAAGTGCGATTTCCCAGCAAGAATTGTACAACACCATCGTTTTTCAAATCAAGACGTTCCAAAATTTAGTCGTGGCAAGCACGCCCAACGCCAGTCATGCCATCACGCTGAGCAAGATAACATGTGTGCAAATCGGCGAAGTACAATACGAAATCATGCCGTACATGAAGCCACCTCCCGACACTTGCCGGGGAGGCATCTACGGCTTGGACCCGGATACAACAAATGAAGCCCTCGGAGACCTCCTACAAGCAAACAGGCCTCAACTCATACATGCTCGCCTCATGGGGCGTACCACCTCGGCACTCCTGACCTTCCAGGGCCCTCACGTGCCCTTCTACGTGAAAGTCGGCACCCTCCTGTACCGCTGCCACCCATTCCGCCGGAGTGTACAAGTTTGTCAACTGTGCGGGGACATCGGCCACAGACAAGATATCTGCCCGCATCCCGACCGCCCGACTTGCCCCGCTTTTGGACTGAGAAATCCTCCTGCAGACCATCTGTGCAGTCCCCAGTGCAAACTGTGTAACCTCCCCCATGCAACCGCAAGCAAAGACTGCCCTAAGAGACTCATACCTGCACCCCGAGTCTCCAAGCCTCGCCCCACCCACTATGGACAAACCACCCCTCCAGCATCGCACATCGACCCCCGACAGGTGAGCTGGTCAGCTGTTGTCTCGCGCTCCCCCGCTGCTCTCTTCTTACCTCCTCTCCCCACGCGACCTGCACCAGCCTCTCAAACCACACTTCCCCCGGCCCCTCCCACAATAGAACAACTTCTAGCCGAAATAAACGAGCAAAACGCCGCCATGCTCCAGCGTATTGAAGCTCTCGAAAACGCTAACCGCCTCTCCCAACAAGCCCCGAAAATGCTACCTCCCCCAGAGACTGCCTCCCTATCCCCCCCCACCCCCTCTTTCTGACGTACCAGCCGACACCCTCATTGACCGATGCCTTGGCTGCTCTCAACAAAACCATTACCGACACAGCGCAGACGCTCCTTCGGCTCACTGACTCCCTCACCCAGCGCATGACCGCCCTAGAACAGGCAAGCCCACCCAACCTTACCCAGGCTATTCTGCAGCGCCTTGACGCCCTCGAAGGCGACAGGACTCCTCAACCAAAGAAGCCAAAGATATCTCAGCATCCCCATGCGCAGACAGCCGCCGCCACCCCCCTCCCGTCCGATGAAAACTGACCCCTCCGAGATTACCATCTATCAATGGAATGGACCCTATGCGAAATTGCTTGGTGATCTAGCAACACTGATGTAAACAAGACCGTCCGCCATATTGGTACGGGCGACGATCGCGAAGTCTCGCATTGTTTACTGTGGAAGAGTAGGTGACGGTAACGCGGTATGGCTCAAACTGGACTGCGTTTTCGGGTCCCGACCACGGATTGTGGACGAAGGACTCGTCTGCGCTGCCGACTGTGTCTGAAGACTCACACCACTCGTGGTGCCGCACCGAAGACCCATCCGAGCCCAGCGCAGCAGGGCATGCCGCCTAGCCACCGAGCCGCATTGCTCGCTTTCATCGGTGCAAACAAACACGTGCGACTCGCAGTAAGTAAATCTTTGTTTTTTTTCGCGAGTGACGCGAGTAACCGGTATGAGCATTTGTATAGCACTTTGTTCACCGTTGTTTACCATGTAAATGCGTAGCGGGACCCTGTTGCAGTAACCCTGAAAGAGGAAAGCGACAATCGCCAGACCGTACCGCTAGTGGGTGGATTAGGTATTTTCAAATGCTGTACATCGAATTTACGGGATGATTTTTGGCGAAGATGTTTACGGAAAGGTTGCGGCCGTTTTCCGTGACGGTCGTCCGCCCGCGCGTTTTGCCGCAAAGCATTCGTGCTTTGCGGCGAAGTCAACTACAAAAGTGCACATGCGCCTTGAATTATCGTTTTTGTGTGTGTTTTCATTATTTATTGCGCATGTCCTGCCGCAAAAATCTGTTTGTGCGTCTGGCTTGTCCTTTTTTGGCAGTGGGGTGGTTGTGGTAGTTTCTAAAGCGCATGTTTTGAGTGTGCCCGAACAGATAATACCGTAAAACCTCGTTAGCTCGAACTCACTGAACTAAAATTTTTTTTTTTTAAATTCGATGGGTCATCGGTATAGCCAGAATGTTTACCTGTTTATCTCGAAAGGTTTTGGAAGTGAGTTCCAGATAATCATAATATTGCTTGCTTAAGTTATGACGAACACGAATATGCGGGTACTGGTATCATTACCCACGGTGAGGTTCTCTTGAAAGTACATTAACAAAGCATGCAGCGATACTTGCACGCTCGAACTTGAAAAACAATTTTGACATCATTGCTGTTTGAGGTGTAGATTATTGCCCTTGCAACAGTGTTAAGCAAGACACAAAATCTGGTCATTTTGAGTCGAGATATTCCTTGCGGCCACTGCTTTCTGCTCTGTCCCTTTAGCATAAACTGTAGCGGACTAGTCCTGTTCTTCCCTGAGTGCTATTTACTGTTACTCTCTCTGTTCTTGCAGGTTTGGCCTCATCCATGTGGTCAGCAGCTGCTTTCGCTCCCAGAGAAAAATTGACCGGCCCTATGTTGTGTGCCTCACCTCTGAGACGGACAGTGGGGCGATTGTGGAGGCAGCGTGCGAGTGCCCGGCGGGTTGCAGTGGAGCATGCAGTCACATCCTGGCATCTGTACTCGTCCTCTTGCAAGCCCAAGGTTTTAAAGAGGCGCCACCGGAGCTTGCGTGCACAACTGCCACAACAGTGGGGACGTCCGAGACAGCAGGGCATCAAGCCAGCGAGTGTCCAAGACATTGACTGGAGAAGCCCGCAGAAAATGGCCCCTCCCTTCCCTTGCCAATGCGTCTGTTCGGCGCACGTCGAGTGCAGGAGCAATGCGAGCAGCAATAAAGTGCCTTGCAAGCGCTCGGGAGAAAACTTGGTAGCCTTTGGAATGGGTTTTTTGCCTCAGTTTTGCTGGCCTCACCCCCCCCCCCCCCCCCCACCACACACACACAGTAACAGAAACGAGGACTGGCATGGCACCTGGAGGGTTCACCTATGAGCTACCAGCTAGCATTCAAGCAACATCACGCCGTGGTCATCTCGCGAGCACGCAGAGGCTGGGCAATGTCGTGTTTACTAGACCGCTGCATGCAGGGGTGCGCGAATGCTGTTCCATTTATATCCACAGTTTGCTATATTGCACGCGCTATAAATCAGCGAAGTATTTTAATTTACTTGGATTTTCACTGTGGATACAAAAAAAGCAAAACCACTCAAGCTGATGCGCGGTGGACTGATGCAACTCAGGCGTTTTTTTTTTTTTTGATGAAAACTTGAAAATTGCCTCACCTACCTACATCAATGGCCACTATCATTACGTCGGAGGCATGCATGCAGTATGTGACAAACTAGAGGAGTGAGTGTGTATTTTAGTCGCAAAATATTCGACAGTAAATACATCGCGGCTGAAATGACAATGGGCAACAAGTTAACTTGACGTAAACAAACCTGTCAGCCTGGCAAATCGGGAACCAAGTGCAGAGAACTCGAGTTTTCCAACGTTCAGATCATCATAAAACAGTGTACGCCACTTCCGCAACGACAGGCGGCTAAATGCACCGAAAAGAAACTAACAACATACTCCGATACCGTGCGCGCCCGCCACAGAGGAAATTTTCAACCGCGCCGTGACGGCGTAGTGCGGCAAGAAAAGTTTACAGCCCTAGGTAAGATAAAGCTCGTGTAGGGGCTAAGCGGTACCATTTAACAATGAAATGAAGCGGGCGTAGAGCCACAGGGACGAGTGAAGAAAATAAAGCCTAATTTTGACAACGTGTGGTACTGTTTCCCCGCTCGAGCGCCGCTGTCAGTCGTAAATAGGTGACGCACGCTC
Source organism: Haemaphysalis longicornis (assembly GCA_013339765.2). Classification (NCBI taxonomy): domain Eukaryota; kingdom Metazoa; phylum Arthropoda; class Arachnida; order Ixodida; family Ixodidae; genus Haemaphysalis; species Haemaphysalis longicornis. The sequence continues at coordinate 77,301 of JABSTR010000445.1, read as the reverse complement.
AGGCTTCATTTATAATACAAAGGCTTGAACCACGGAACTCCAACGCAGCTGTATTTTTCATCCGGACAGCGACTACGAAATCCCGCGCTTAGCGAACCAATGACAAATACTCGCTCCCAGCGCAACGCGCTCAGCGTGTCACAAAGGTTGCTCGCGCCGGCGTAGTTCGCGTCAGAAAGTTCGTTCAAGAGCGTGGAACTTCACGTGCCTTTTTCTCCATCTGGACCGGTATTTCCTCGTTGCGTGCACTGCGGCACGCAACAATGCTACGGCATTGTAGTCCATCAACAAGTGCGGTCAATGGCCGCCTTCTATGTTTTGCTACTTGGTTTCGGTTTCAAACGACCGTACCAAAATGGCGGACCTAGTTACCGGAGTCGACGTGAGATGGCGGGGCGCATTTTGCATAGGGTCTATTCTTACGGTTGGTAGTAATCCTGTCGTGAAAGAATGGGTATGACTCGTGAGAAAGTGTCACGTAAGGGGCAGTGTCGCTTATGCTGATTGGGCCCTGTCGTGTCACACAAGTCAACGCGCCCTACGGCTGTGCAGCATCGAACGGCATAGTGTTCGCTGTACGCGCTTGTGCTTATATGTTTACGTGTTTGTCCGTAGATTTTCTTGACTATACCCCAATTCATACTGCTGTAAAAAGAATATGCACTAAATTTAAGCCCAAGTAGCTCGTTCTGCAAGTTTATAATGCCTGTTTATTCGCGTTGCATTTTGTCAGCCTCGGCCAATCGCAACCAACTGCCCACAAGACGTGAAAAGCTCAACGCGGAAAATTAGCTAGTGGGTCGCATGGGTATTTATTGTTTTCCTCATTACACAGCTTATCTGAATGAAGATTTTGTTAAAAGTGGTGTCAGTGTTGTTCTAACCAGGCAATCTGTCGAATGAACCAAACGAGCATTTTATATTGATCGCCACTTTAATTTTTTGAATCTGATAAAAGGGGCGAAACTTGGTTGTGAACATGGGCTGCAGTCATATTGGAGATTTTACGCTTTCACGGTTGTGAAACAAGGATTATAGCTTTCATTTCTTTTTTTTTCATTTTTACACTGCATTTCGAATTTTGGCATTGCCGGCAGGTAAAAAGGGAGGCAGGGCTGGAGGTGCACTAGTCGTGGGCAGGCTCCCTACTGTCAGATTCGCTAAGAAGTCACCGTCAGGAATGCAGATGTGGAAAGTTCTTTGTGGTTCCAGTTTATTCGCATCATCAATCAAAGTTAAAGATGGTTCATGGCCTACAATGTTTATTCTTCAGCGGGTGCATCAGTGGCAGGAGCAGCTGCCGCGAGGTGGGCATGGGCCTCATCAGAAGGTCGGCAGCTGAAGAATGCTTGGCGAAGAAGCACGTTCTCGTCCTCCTGAATAAAAAAATATGAAATGGAGCATGCGAGGAGTAAGAACTGGAAAGCGATGTCTTATAATGAAGCACCCACACTGGGCTTCAGTCATTCTTTCGTTTAGAAAACTAATGCATCTACTCCGCGGTCAATATAGAGTGATACCTCGTTAAACCGTACCTGATGGGGACGCGAAGAAAGTACGTACTTACAGGCCCTACGGTTTATCCGAATGCATTAGGCTAAAGGGAAACCAAGTCGGGGGCAATCGAAGTAACTATGTATAAAAAGAAACTACACCTTACGCTGGCACGGTTTTAACGATATGTTCCACTGTGTATATATATATATATATATATATATATATATATATAGGACATAAAATAAGGGTTGGCAGTCAAGAAAACCTCGGAAAGCAAAGGGGAGGTTGTGTAGGGTCATAGTAACAGATGAAGAATTTTTTGAGTCAGAAAGAAAGCGGTGAGTCAGAAAGAAACCACTTTCTTTCTGACTCACAAATTCTTATCTGTTTCTATGACCCACCACAAATTCCCTTTGCTTTCCGAGGTTTTCTGACTGTCCACCCGTATTTTCGGTCTTATTTCACCGAGACCCCTCATTCCCATATATATATATATATATATATATATATATATATATATATATTTTGTCCGCTCCCGGAAAACGGCGGATTTTTCTCGACTTATATTTTCGCTTATTTATCAATGTATCAAAGAAACGTGACAAGCACAGGTCATTCGGCCCTATTAAATATTTTCGAAAACAAAAAGCCGAATAGCACTGGCAATGATGACTGCAACCTTATATCCTTATATATATATATATATATATATATCAAATGCGGGCATAAAATGCGGGCATTATAAAAAATGCCCACACCAGACCGGTATTTTTTTTTTCTGAAAGGTAAAAGGTATTTTTAAGAAAGGTATAAAGAAAGGTATTTTTGTTTCCTGCGCTTGGGGGTGGTAACCAGCGCCACTCGGACTACACAGAGTGAAGGGGACCTCCTTTTTCGGATCCCACCGGATCGCCGGGTCCCACAGATCCCACGGATAGCACGGATCGCCGGGTGGGATCCGTGGGTTCGGATCCCACCTGGCGGGCATTTTTTCTACACTTTCGTTCTTTCTTTCCAAGTTCTTTATCGGTTTCAATGACCTACCACATCCTCCCCTTTGCTTTCCGAGGTTTTCTTGACTGCCAACCCTTATTTCTGTGTTATTTCTACGAGCCCCACATTTCCTATTCTGATTCGCTATATATATGTATATATATATATGTCGTAGACAGTCAAGAAGGTCCCCATCACCCCGAGTATGCCGAGTGGCGCTGGCTACCATCCCCAAGTACAGGAAACAAAAAATACTTTAACATAAATACCCGAGAAAGTGGTGGGGAAACAGCCCCGTCGGTATATTAGTGGTCGTTGTACCAGACCGGTATTCTGGAGGTCGTGGGTTCGGATCCCACCCGGCGGGCACTTTTTGACCACTTTCTGTCCGACTCAAATAATTCTGCGTCTGTTTCTATGACCTACCGCTTCCCCCTTTGCTTTCGAGGTTTTCTTGCCCAACCTTATTGTTTCGTAATTTCACCGAGCCCTCATTTCCCATTTGTAATTCGCTATATATCTATATATATATATATATATATATATATATATATATATATATATATATCTATATATATTTATATATATATATATATATATAGATATATATAACACAGAAATAAGGGTTGGCAGATATTATATATATATAACCAGAAATAAGGGTTGGCAGAGAAACCTCGGAAAGCAAAGGGGGGGTAGTAGCTCATTGAAACATAAGAATTTGGAAAGAAAGAAAGAAAGTGAAAAAATGAAAAAATCCCGCCAGGTGGATCCGAACCCGAACCCACGACCACGACTGGAGGTCTGGGCTTTCGGATCCAACCTGGCGCGGGCATTTTTTCTCTTCTTCGTTCTCGTTCTTTCCAAATTCTAATCTTTATCTGTTTTCTACCACTCCTCCCCGGCTTCCGAGGTTTTCTCCTACTGCCAATTATTGTTTCTGTGTTTCAACTAGCCCCTTATTATACGCGCTACATATATATATATATATATATAGATAATATATATATATATATATATATATATATATATATATATGTCGGTTTCACAGCATCCGAAGTTCACAGGGAGTCCGCAAAGAAATCACCTATCAGATAAACACACCATATACAAGATTTTTTTCCGCCATAAACGACAGTGACATTCTCTGAGAAGTTTCGAGGTGTTCAAAGGTATTACATCTTAAAAAAGTTCTCGGTGTCAAACTTTCACCTTTTTTGACCATCTGAAGAAAGAAATCAAGTGGTAGAATTGACATTCGGGCCGTGCAAGGTTAACGGTACGTACGTCCCCGCTTAGTGGGTAATGTGTCTTGTGATTCCCATCAAAATAGAAATGTCGAATTATTCTGCCAGGCATGCAATGTCGGGGGAGATGAGAGGAAATGCATAAAATGTTCGCACGCATTTTACGTAAAACAATCATCATCATTTATATCTACGCCCACTGCAGGGCAAAAGCCTCTCCCACGGATAGACAATTATCCCGGTCCTGTGCTAACTGCGGCCAATTTGTACCCGCCAACCCGCCAACTTCTTGTACCCGCCAACTTCTTGATCTTGATCTAACTTGCCACGCTTGCCTTCTCTAGGGATCCACTCTGTTACCCTTCATGACCAACGGATATCTTGCGTGCGGATTACATGCCCTGCCCACACCCATTTCTTCTTCTTAATTTCTACTAATACGTCCTTAACACGCGTTTTTCCCTGACCCCCTCCACCCTCTTTTTATCTCTTAATAATACAGCCATCATCTTGCGGTTCCATTGCTCGCTGAGTTGTCCTGAATTTAATTTGAACCCTTTTGTAAGCCTCTGAGTTTCTGCCCCGTAGGTGAGTACCGGTAAGATACATCTGTCATACACTTTCTTCTTCAGGGGCAATGGTAGGCTGCCATTCATGATCCGAGAATTCCTGCCGAATGCACTGCACCCAATTGTTATCCTTCTAATTATATCGGGCTCGTGGTTTGCATCATGGTTTGGTCGCAAGGACTTTTATTACGAAACAACTTGTAGGCCTCTTTTGGTTGAAATTTGGCCCTCAGTACGTTTTATATATATATATATATATATAAACGAAATCATAGAATGGCTTGAACTGGTCCTGCACAAGTAAACGAAATGTTCCTGTACATACCTGGACCCCAGTTTTACTAGAAATTGTTGAGGGCGCTTGCTCTACAGACTACATAGGCTCTTCAGTGAGAATGACGAGGCCAGAAATGTCCGTTAACAATGCACTGCTGCTGCACTTACACAAGCCGAACCCTTATATCAACAAGCCTACGGTTTTTGATATAACGCTTACATCAAAACGTTGGGAAGCTGACATTAAAATATTGACTTTCGAATGAAAGCGGTATAACACTTGCGACTGGTCTAGTGTCGTGCGTTTAAGAAATGAATACGCTAGCGACGTATCCAGTGCTTACCTTATTCCTGCATGCAAATAAATAGAATTGCTGCCACATATGTTTATTTTGCTTCAATTGTTGCAACTTTCATTCTGCGTCGTGTTCAAAAGCAATCTTTCACGTATTAAACAATTAGCAGAGAGCAGTAATATCAGCGAGATTTGTCGTTCTGTGATTCATTAAGTTATTGCGTAATCCACCCGCCGCGGTGAATGAGTGGATAAGGCATTGCGCTGCTGAGCCCCAGGGGGCGGTTTAATGCCGGCCGGGCTGGTCATTTTTCTGGTTGAGGGAAAAAAAAAAAAAAAAAACACCCGTCTGCCGAGATTTCGACGCACGTTAAAGAACTCTATGTGGTGAAAATTAATTTCGAACCCTCACTACGACACAACTGTCGTTATGCAAACTCATACTGAAGTGCGTCCTTTCCGTAAAAATACAATAATTCAGCGTAGTTCTTTAAAACTTGTGTGCTCCATAAATTGATTGAAATGTTGTCGTCCTTACTGCTTCATCTGCGCTCGTCATTTTCTGTTAAAAAAAACTTCCGTAGCAACAAAGGGAAGTCTTATTCATGCAGTACTTGGTAGCACTCACCGAGAAAACGCTAGTCTGGTTGCCGCGATTGCCCTCCTGCAGAGAGAAAAAGAGACGATAGCGTAATTGGCACTGGCATCAGGTACACGTTCTTCAGAAAGGACGCTTGATATCTTCCCCACCATAATAAAGAGAGCTCAAACAGCGCCATAATTGTGCAAGCGGTCACAGCGGCCTACATTCCTTTAGTCTGCCCCAATCTTCGGTCACAGAGCTGGTTGCTCAGCTGAAATTTCATCAATTCCATAGTGCTGACTCTACATAAGCTAACGGAGAGAGAGAGATAGAAATATTTAATAATTGGAGAGCTCAGCTCCAACAAAAAGAGAAGCTGGCTACTCCAAACATAAAGTTATAAAGGGGAAGTTTGTGGCTATATGAAGTAGCAGTGGCAGAACACTCAGTTGCGGCCCTTCTCGACGTGCGTGACAATGTTGGTTACGCTGAGCATTAAGTTTCTGTACGGTGAGAAGCAGAGCATGATGAGCGAAACAGCTAACAATTGCCGTTTCCGGCACGGAGCGCCGCGCAAGTGTCGGAAAGCTTTTGAAGAATTTGTGCAGTGACCTCAAAAGCAGCAACTCAAACATCGTAAAAAGAAAATAGGAAGTCGCCTTTCAGGGCAATCCTCCTTGTGGCCAAAATATATATAGGCGCTTGTTTCCAGATTACGGGCCTGCAAGAATTACCCCACCATTTTCGACGTTTGTCTTTCCGCCGACCTTGACTTCATAATGCGACTGGCGACGAAATGTCGCAGGTGATCAAGGATCCTGTTCAAGTGTAAAACTCTCGAACAGCTGTGCTCAATCAGGATAGCGTGATGGGACCGTTTTGTTCAAAGAAACGTTTAAACCTAAACACCAATCAAAGAAGGCAGCCAAAACAGAATGTAAAAGAGCAATCCACAGTCAACGAATCATAGTGATTCCTATTGCAATCGCAGTTGCAATCGCAATTGCAACACACAGATGCTTACACTCACTCACTCACTCACCACTCACTCACTCACTCACTCACTCACTCACTCACTCACTCACTCACTCACTCACTCACTCACTCACTCACTCACTCACTCACTCACTCACTCACATGCCGTGCATTTAATGACGGCAGCCAGCGTTACGTCGGTCCTTACCAGGGTGCCCCCGTTGCTCTCGCACACCCTCCTGATGCCGCAAAGAATATTCTCACACCCGAGACGTTCTTGGACTTGGTGCAGCTTCGTTTTGACCTAAGAGGAAAAGAACAGTCTGTCACTCGAACATGCTATAATCTTGGAGTAACGTCGAAAGAACTCGTAGAGTAAACCATTGAGGTAACACAGCATGCGTCGTTGATTGTTGAGTAACGCGTTTAAAGGCTGTCATTAGGTTACATTACAATAACAAAAAACTCGCCACTGAACAGAAGAAAACGCACCCTCTTTTGTATCAAATTAATTTGTTTTGAACGTTGGAATTTCGACAGCCGCCTCGTCGTAAGAGAACCGACTGACTGAGTGAGCACGAAAGGCATGGTGGCCGATTAGCTCATAAAAGGAGGCACACGCCCATCGCATACGTTCTGCTATAAAGATGACCATAGCACCGTCGCTCCTCTCTACGTAACCATGTATATGTTTTTTGTTACTAACGCTCCGGTAACGCCACCGTCATTTCATTAGCGTGAAGAGTGCGTTTGTTATGTGTCGAGCATGTTTTTAAAGAGACAAGAAACAAAACCACCCGCCGCGGTGGCTCAGTGGCTAAGGCGTTGCGCTGCTGAGAACGAGGACGCGGGTTCGATTCCCGGCCGCGGCGGCCGCTTTTCTGATGGAGGCGAAAAGCAAAAAACACCCGTGTGTACGAAATTTCGGCGCACGTTAAAGATTCCCAGATGGTCAGAGTTTATCCGGAGCCCTAAACAACGGCGCGTCTCATCGCCTGCGTTGCGTCGGCGCGTTAAACCCTAAAATCAATCACTTAGTCAACAAGAAATAAAACCGCCAGCGTGGGCAAGATTTGAAAGTCCATTAAAGGTGCGCATGAGGTGTAAATTAGTCTGACATATTCTCTTACGGTGCGTCTTACTGTCCAGCATAAATGAGTTGAATAATGCCCTGTTAGTGCGTTTGGTAATAATCTACGGTAATAATGAAAGGTTTCACACGCGGTTAACGGATGAGCACAGAGTGCATTTTGTAAGAAACGAAAAGCAATCGAAATGAAGTTGTGTTCTTCTGGCAAATGATAGCTACAGTACGGCCACATTCTCCCTTTAAAGGATTAATTTGTTCACGATTAATAACGTCACGATTCACAAAGATGAACACTTTCAGTGTCCGACACCATTCCCTTGGAAACTATGCAGGCGAAACGATTTTGAAAGTGCAAAAGCACTTTAGTGAAAGCGAGAGAGAGGGGCAAAACTTTCTCTTATACACGTTTTATTTTGGTAATAAGTAAAATCAACCAAAGTTCCTTTCACAAGTAACACAAATATAAGACTACGGGTATAAGATTACGGGATTTAGGTGTAAAAAGCTTCGCTGTAGGGCGTTTCAATACGGTCACTTGGATGAACTGACATTTCGGTGCACAGGCGGCTTGGTACTTAAAGTTTGTGTGCCTACATGTTAGAAACTATCCGTTTCGTATACCTTGATTTTGACCGTTGTGGATATCTATTTACGGAGTGAATTTTTTAAAACTATAATATCAGAATTTCAACAAGTGTAATAGCGTTTACAGGGAATGCCTGTTATATTAAGTGAGTTGATTTCTGGTTTTCGCGGCTACCTTTTATCAGTTGTGTTTTTTATCTAAGTTCGCTCTTTTATTGATGGCACCTGAGTATTTGCAAAGCACAAAAAAGAGCAGCTTCTTCTCGCGTTGCGTAAGTCTCTTGATTCGCCGGAAAACGTTATCACGTATTTTCAAGCCAGCGGCCCTATTGTCGACTGCACAAATTCCCTGGCAATTCGCCATGTTTTTTGCCTAAGCACAACGTAAGCAATCAGTGACGTGATGCACGTACAGGGTGTTGCGACGATAATGGAAACATTTAAATAAAATTTCCTGAGCGAACTACCGCTCTGTTCGCGCTCAAACTTCACACGAAGGTCGCATCTTGTGGTCTATTTTGTTTGACACCAAGAACTACGACGGTACGTACCTGTTTATCCTGAAAATAAATAAAAACGATTTTCGCCTATGGGAACATGGCGGCTGATTTGGACGTGCGATCTCGAAAACCGGATTTTCTGATCGTCTGCTGCCTCATTCCTAGGTGCATTTTCTGATCGTTTTCTGCACAATTTGGCTCCTTCGTACCGTGAATCCCAAACGTGCGTTTCGCTCTGCATACCCCAGGTGGTTCCGTCATTCCAACATCAACTTGCGCTGGCTCACACGTCCAAATCAGCCGCCATGTTCCCATAGGCGAAAATCGTTTTTATTTATTTGCAGAATACACAGGTAAGTACCATAGTTGTTGTCGGTATCAAGCATAAACAAATTAGACCACAAAATGCGACCTTCTTGGGAAGTTTGAGCACGAACAGAGCTGTGGTTCGCTCAGGGAAAATTTTTAAAGTGTTCCAATTATCGTCGCAACACCCTGTATAGCTCTCACGACATGCCGTGTAGTTTGACTCTTCACTCATAAAGATCACAACCAAGGGATCAAATATTGTGCATAAAATATATAAAAACACTTGCCATTTACTATAAAAATTGAGACGGTAGCTGAAGCTGGCAAGAGAAACACATTTCTGCAGGTCAAAATTGGCGTCAACACCACAACGCGATCGAGTAACGTTGATACTAAAGCAAGCGAAAGGCGAATGTCGAGCTAAAGAACATCACACAATTTTTTTTACCGTATCTATTTCTTTCAATCGATTTAAGTAACATAGTTGCGCTCTCTGCTTCAATGCAAGCTTTGTTGCGTTATCACCTTCTTGGCCGCCACCGCCGCCACGCCATCATCTGCTGCTTTGTTACAAGTTTATGGCGTGATGACAGAAAAAGACGGCCGCGACCATCTCTTGTATGACACATAAGAGCAACGAAGCGCTACGCCTGGTAACTGCGGAGCGCACCAATGTCGCCGATTCACTCATTCGTCGAGCTCGACTTCAATCGGTGCTGTACTGAACCAAAAAGTCACTTTTCTTTGTTGTTTTTCTCTTGAGTTCGATCATGTGACCAAACAGCTTACTAGGACGAGTGTGAACAAATGCCATGCATTGGGCTCTCTTTGTCATGGAGAGCCTTGTACTGCCCTCTTATGTTGTGGTTACGCCAAAAAAATAATTTTTTTATTGCCAAACGTAAAAGCAAAATATTGCAGGTTATTTGTGTGCTCCGTGATCGCTGACTTGGAAACAGTTGAAACTATAATTTGTTTCGGTAGAAAACATGCTTTAAACCACGTGCATGCGAAACTGCGCCTGCTGCAAATTCGCGGACATTTCGCGGCGCTGAAGGTCGGGGAAATTTTTTGCCCCATTTCGCGACAAAAGCAGCCGCCATTTCCAAGCTGTTACGTAATGTTACGTCACTTTTACGCATGCTGGAGTTGCCAATGCGTGTCGTGTCGTTCCCGCGGACGGTTTAAATTACGTCACACCTTCTCAGCCACTCACAGAGAGGGCGTGTATTACAGGCAGCATTGTTGTTGAATAGCAAATACAGGCTTACGTTGAAATGTCTGGTGCATTTAGTCTCGTTTTTTATTGCCGGCAAAGAATTGTGCACTTCGCGTACGGAGAAATAAGGTAAACTTTAGAACCATTGACAGTAAACGTCATGAAACGTCAAAATGACGAAAGTACACATAACCGGTTTGTCAACCGGAAGCGCGAGACCAAAATTAAAAGCCAACCAGAAACGACTTCCGGCAAATTGCCCAATTCCCCGGGAATTTGTGCAGTCGAGAATAGGGCCCCAGAAGAAGGGAACAATATCAATGCCATCTTAGCGGACATGTGAAGGTGTGAAAAGCAGAGATAGCGCATGACCAGAGGCGTCCCTTGCGCTTGAAGGTTTCGTAAACTGTTTCGAAACGGTTTCGCAAACGTAAAGACACAGAAAACAATGCAGACCGCAAGGATAGCGTGAAATCTTATAAGTCGAAAATAGCGCTCCCACACTTTTTCGAGTGAGCTCATTGTTTGCTGTTGTTTTTTTTTTTTTTTTTCGGATGGAGGGGGTGTTGCTCAGAAGCACACTAAAAGCATCAGCATCGGCCACACTGTGTCATGTTATGGGATTTGCTGGCCATGGGTTCATGTCACTTCCTATATCTGGATTAGCTCCTTTTCTACATAATCTTTTCTGACTTAAGTCAGAGAGTTTTTATGCACCTGTGACCCTAGCGCAGCAAAGGCATGCCGCAGTGTCGCCGCACGTGGCTGGTGTCGCGTGTTCTGGAGTCGCAATCGACACAAAATACACCGAGGGATGAGAAAATAAAAAAAAACACGAAAATAGAGAACCCTATCGATGCCAGACCGCCACCTGGTTTCTTGTTTGCTCTCTCTCTCTCTCTCTCTTGCTAAGGGATAAATAAGAAATCAGTTTTGGGGTTTTACGCCCCGAAGGTACAGATATAATTTTAGACGCGCTGTAGTGAAGGAATCGGGGTTCATTTCGACCACGTGGGTATTCTCAAATTGCTCCGAAATCTCGACACACTGGTGTTTCCGTTCTTCCTCTCCACCAGAACGAACTTTACCATCCATTCCTAAAAAAAAGTTCACAGAGGCGCGAAAGCTTTCTCTCAATCAAAAGTGCGTCAAAAGTGCATCGAAACCTTCGCTAAAAAGTTCGTCCAACCTTCGCTTAAAGTGCGTCCATTCGATCGTCAAACCTTCAAAGATTCAAAGCGCAAACGGAAAACAAACCCATGCCACGATTTTTCGCGCACTAAATAAACTCACCTATGAACGGTCTAAATGCATACGGATGCATGGTTTCTGAGATAAAGGTATTCTATTGTACTCCTTCTTCATGATAGATGCGTGTATTGTCTTATCTCGAAGCGTTCTTTTTCAGGATTTTAAAGTAACCGTTTTGACTAAGTGGAAGCCCGGCTTCACCCACGCGCGGTGTGTCTGGAAATCTTATCAGAGCTTTTCGGTCGACAAACTGGTCTATGGCGAAATGCATTAGTTTTTTGACAGGACGCCATCGGTCCCACTAAGAAAGCTTTCGCTTCAGAACATCCACAAGGCCAGTATCGAACCCGTGCACTTGGCCTCAGCAGGACAACGCCTCAGCCACTGAGCCACCGAGGCTTTTTTAGAGCACAGCTCTTAAGCACCCACTCCTGTAGTTTCATGTCACCGTCGGCTTTGTTGCAACCGAGCAAACGAAAAGGATGCCAATCATTAGACGAGGTAGAGCGAGCAGGAAAGCAGAACAAAAGTGTGAGGGGTGAGTATTATGCCGAGCCCGAAAGAGTTATGCTCGGTGGCGGCGATGCGCTGCGAGATAACGCCAGAGTATAGCGTGCGCCGTTCTGGCTTTTTTCTGATGACATGATTACTTCCTGAGACGCAGCAGCCATGCGCCGTCACCGAAAAGACCGAACACCTCGCTGCGCTCAAATTTCGTATTAGGGAGTATCGAAATCGTCAGCAATTTCGTTATTGGCCGAGACACCGCGGCAGGTGGATTGGATTACAAGCAGTAACGTCTTCCAGCGCTGTGTGAAGTCCCAAGATTTGGAGAAATGATTTGTTTGAAGCCATTAACTTATTTACACTAGGTTTTTTGTTAGCTCTAGCCATGTCATATGAGCCTTCTGGCGGGTCCGGAGTTGAGCGCGACATCAAGCGAATCAAGAAGAGGGTCCAGAAGGAAATAAATAAACAGCGTTATATCGTCTATTCTGCAAGCAGGTTGTACAGCACCAAAGCAACAGCTTGGTTTACGTTTTGTTTATACGGAGCGCATTCGCGACAGACCTCTCAAACGTTAACACCATCACGCCTCATAAATATATAAATATTGCAAAAATGCCTGGAACATTTCGTGACGATGTCCTTGCATCTAAATGCCCTTGCAACAACACGTCCGCAGAGAAACTTTCTGCTCCTAAATGTCCGACAACGGAATGTCCGCACTAGTGCCCATACCATTCTGTATTCAGAAATAATCACCTGAAGAAGGTGCAGACTTTTTATTATTTTTATTTATTAAAAGAGACCGCCGCGCATGCTTAAGTACGGTAGGTAGGAATTTTATACAAGCTACCATACACTCTGAGGCCTCTCTACGCAACCATTAAAGACATGTTAAGCCCCCAGTTCCGTTACATCCATGCATTAACATCTCATCTGCCCAGTAAAAGACACATGCTGCGTTAAACTGTTTTCGAAGTATTGGTTTACTTGGCATATCTGAATGGAACGTACCTGTTCATCAACTTTTCCCACGACGCAATCCAGCACAATAGTGAGATGTTCATCATTCAGCTCTGAAATGAAAGAAAAAAATGGCGGGTTATGTGTGCATGCTGTCCTGCAAATGTCGTCGAAAGACGACAGTCTTCGGCTGCCGCTGCAAGGTAACCCGCTCTCCTCTCCCCCTCTCATCCTTCAGGTTTTTCCTACCCCTCTCACTCGTCCATGATTAAAGCAATGCCTATGCTCTTCACTTCCATTCAATTTTCCTTGCTCGCGCTGGTCGTGCGCCATCTGGTGGGAGAGCTCGCTACTTGCCTACTTTTTTCTACGTGTTAGTTTGATTTTATTTGGTATTGCAAAAAAGAACCACAGCATGACATGTATTGTTAATTAAAGGAACGTTGCTTGTGTTGGTTATGTACTGATGAATTACCGCCAACAACACGTCTAACGATGCCAGTGGTTTTAGCAGTTTGGAACGTTTTGCCGATATATACTTCCTGTGGACCTATTGTTTCAACTTTTCGCCTAATGGCTGAATGTGACAGGCAGACAGACAGGCAGACAAGTCACGAAAGTCACTATTACCCGCCAAATCGCTACACATTCGAAATCGCTAAAAGTAAGGTATCTTGTGGCACCTTTGCAAACGCCATTTCCTTGGAGTGGCCACTAATAGTACTTGGAATTTTCTTTTCTTCGGAATATTTTGCATGCACATTAAAGCCTCAAGGTTCCACCCGAGTAGGGAAATGAATGGTTGCATGTGTTTAACTGTCAAATGCAGCAACAAACAAGAGTTAGGCAAACTGATTCTAGTGTCGCTATAAAGAGGTGCCTTCGCCACTACTTAACCACCGCTAATGCCACAGCTTTCGTCTAATGTGGAGGTTTTCTTTGGTTAGCTGCAAAGCCTTGGGTATCCTAGTCGAATGACGGTATGAACCGGTCAACACCAACGGTGACGACCAGGCAAGAGCTGCTGGCGTGTGCATCCGCTGTATTTAGGAACACTGAAGAGGTAGAGGAGCTGGCAATTGATCTGGCTACTACCCTTCCGCACAAGACCAAAGTGGTCACGGATTTCCAGCAAGCCTACAAAAGCTTCCAGTATGGCTGGGTGTCCCGGTTGGCCCTCCGAGTGCTCAAAGAGAAAAAAACCTCCGTACGAAACAGTAGAACTTGTGTGGGTACCGGACCATCCTGCGGTGGAGGCTAACGAGTTTGCCCACCAGAAGGCCCTAGCGCTGATTTACCGGGCCACGTCCGTAGTAGAGGCGAAAAACCAACCATTGCTTACCTACAGTGACATAACCACTAATTACAGGCGCGAAAAACGGAAGCTCCCAGCACCACACGAAGAACTCACGAGGGAACAGCAAACTATCTACAGGCAAATGCAGACAGAGTTCTTTCCGCACCCCTGTCTGCTGAACCGCATGTTACACACCAATTTGAAGAAACTTGCCCAATCTGTAAAAAATAGGCACTCTCCAGGACGTGACGGGAGAGTGTAGGTTTAGGCTGAAGCGGCCACCCCCCTTATCTGAGTCTTGCCCCACCAGCCCGACCCTACCGTTTAATTTAACGAGAGATGGATTATCTTCCTGACCAGCCCCGCCCTGAAAGATCCGCTAGGGCTCGTCAGCAGGCGCCAGGCAGCGAGAGCAGCGTATGGATTCCCGGGAAGAGGGAGCCATCTCCTGTCTATTGTGGAGTCCGCAATGAACGCCTCTGAAATAAAGTTTATTCCTCCTCGTTCTCCTAGTCACTGTACTGTGGGTTTTCTGACACCTAGATAGTGTTGCGAACGAGCCCACCATCTTTACAGACAGGTTACATAAGTTGTCTAATAACAGCAAGCCGAAATGCTTGATCGTTTGAAGGTGAAGTATTGACGCATTTGTGAAGCATTGATCGCGTGTCTAAAACCAAGTGTTCACCATATCTTTGTCCATGTCATAAATGCAGTTGCTCCTCGCAAGATGGTGTCATGACAGGCTAGCTGCGATCACGAAAAATTCCAATGCTTAGGTATGGTCTCTTAAAGGGACCATGCAACACTTTTTTCAACTTTTTTCTACATCTTAAATGCTTGCACAGCGTAGTCAACCAACACTTCCAGTACTTATAATAGGGGGTCACAAAGTACCTCAGCCAAAAATTATTGCTCTATGCCCATCAGATAAATAATAAACTTGCTCAAAAGAGTTTTCTCGCTTCCCCCGCCTTGGCGTTCTTCGACCGCTGGTATTACCTCATTGCATAGGTGCAGCGGCAATTTCCCGTCTTTCGTTAGGTTGCTGCAATGACAGTATCCAGCGGCACTCCAGTGCCGCTCGCTGCTGGCGATAACTATAGCTTCAGCAATGCTTCCTGACGCGAAGGAAAGAGGAAAAGCGTTTATCGGAAGTGTTGAAGGGTACTTTTAACAGTAGGTGTTGCTAAGCTAGTTTGCTTCCGACTGAGGAAGACGACATACACGCAAAGAGACATGGACGAAGGGACACACGAAACGACACAAACGGCTGCATTTCGAGTCTCTTGTCCACGTCTTTTCGCGCCCGGATCATGTTTATCAGGAGTTATTACTATTAAAGGACATGCTTCTTTCAAGAAGGGGTGCTGCATTGAACGGGTGAAGTAGAGCTGATTTTTGCGTCATTACTTAGCGGCGCTACACCCCTTCAGGTGCCAGACTCACAAGGCTGTTCGCACGTAAGTTATCGTAAGAGTAGCTTGTGATCGACCAGTGCCCGTCCGTAATCGTTTCCCCGAAACAAACGTGATGTGATAATCAAGGCTCCGGTTAACAACAAATCGCTATTATTGCACTTGAATGTAAAGAGCGTGAACCTTTTCCAGTTTACCTGAAAAACCGGAAAGATAAGCCGACGAAAGACGCCCTTTCTGGCTTCCTCAGGAACTGCCACACTGACGCCCCACAGATTTGCAACGTGCTTCGATGCTACTTTAGTATTCTCAAAATTCAATTTTAGCTAGCCCATTTCGCAAATGCCGTCGAATTTGTTTTTACATATATGTGCAATCCACGTGAGACATGTGTGTTCCAAGCCATGTGTCTGGTTCCTCACTGTACAACTAATCATTGCAATCAGATGAGCCAAATCGGCCTATGACGAAGCAGAGATCAAGATCAGGTTGAAAATCTGACATTACCCAACAGAAGCACCACGTAACAGCACACAACCCATTCTTCAGATAAATTTCTCGCTTGTTCTTGGTCAAATTCGCTCCCTTGCGTGCCGCGAATGATCCCTCCAGAGCAGCGCGCAAAAGCGACTGGTGGAAGTCTTTATGTCGTATTATCTGCTTTTAGCAAGTTTGAGCCTGCATTATGGTGGCTTACCTGCATCGTCGCAGCCTATATCACCACGTAGTTTTATGACGATGGTCAAGAGGGAATCAGCACTCATAAAGCTTTGTTTTCTTTTTCTTGAGGGGGTGGGGACGGAGTGCTTTTACTCAAAGTTTCTTATGTTGACGTGAACAGTTTAGTAAGTAGCCGAAAAGTAACCTTTCACCGACCGAACGATTAGGAAAAACCTATAACACTCATCTGTGTTTTTAGAAACTCCACGAACCTCTTTTTCATTTCACGTGACTCATTATTGTTGGCAACGGCCGCTGCTTTTAACTAATTCGCATATAACGCACTGTTTCGTGTCTTTGAATTTTTCATGACCTGTCTTGACAACGAACAATGTCCATTCGTATTCTCATTGTTCTTCACATCCGTTGTTGCATCCTATCCATATTATCTGCTAAATGTTTAAAATATCGATAATGGATAAATCTAGTAAATCCGTTTTCGTGCGGCCTAAAATGCATTTGACTATTTGCAGCAGGCTTTCCGACAAAGGTTGCGTACTTTATTTTCATCTGATAAGAAATTCATATATGAATCGCTCTCATTGTCATGTGCTTGATGTAAGCTATGTTTTGAAATGCCGAGATCTCTACTGCCCATTGCTTCTACGTTCGTACACGCGAAAAATTGACACATTGGTGCCAGTTAATTAAGTTAAGAAGTATTTACACTGCAGGATTTTCAAAATTTTAGTTACTTCGCTTCTTCAGTCGATTAGCATTGCATAGCTCGCCAATCTTACGAAGCAACCCAGCGTCTAGTTTTCTTCATCCATCGCTGGTCGCGTTTAAAATTTTGGAGTAAAGTCTTCGGTTTTTACCTGTCACCGCAAAATTACGAGCTCGCTACACTTTGTTTCACAGTTTTAGAGGCTACCCATCACTGCACGCTGTGGCTGCAGAGTTGGTTTTTTTTTTCGAACTTGCACACAACCGCGGAAATATATACTAGGCTGAATGGATGCGCCGGAACTCACGGCAAACGAGAGTGGTTGTGGTGTCCGTGGTGGTGGTGGTGGTGGTGGTGGGGCTCGTGCTGTTCCTGGTGGTCCTGATGTCCCTCGGGGTGCGTCTCTTCGTCGTTCGCATAAGCAACCGCGCAGATCAGGGCTAGGACGAAGACGGCCTTCATGATGATCTTCGGAACGTGGACGTTGCCCGGAAGAGAATGCTATGCCTCCCTCGGGGCTCGCTTATAAACGGTTGCCAACCGGCTCCATACCCTTGTCAGATGGAAAGGGAAGCGCTAGTGCGCTCTTACCACCAGACCGATGGGCGGCGTTTCTCGCACGAGAGAAGAAAAAGGAGAGGAAGAGAAATATCCGAAACTAATGTGCTAAACGCAATGAGGGGCCGCGGATTCACCATTGCTAGGTTGCCATGATGTAACGCTGGCGTCATCGCCATGTCACTTGCCTTGCGCTTCCCGCTTGCGTGTTTCATATCTTCTTAACGAGTTTCTCAACGAAAGCTAGAACGATATCAGGGTGAAATTAAGCACCACTTTCATCTCTAAAATGCTGAGCGGTTACAAAACGGGATAGATTGCGGTACCACATATGCCGCTCCACACCACAATTCCGAGTGAAAGCTCTCAGTAGCTTATCACTATTTGAGCATATCCTTGCCTGCTCTCCGATTTCGAGATTTATCTGTTTCTTTTCTCTCTCTGTGACCTCGTTTTTATCTCCTTTTTCTCTTGGTGTTTCCCGCCCTTGCTCAACTTCAGCCTTGGAACTTTCAAGAATTCGAAATGATTCCGCTTTCGCCAAGGCGGTCCCGTACACCTCCATGGGCAAACATTCCCTTGATGTGCTAGCACTGACTTTCTGAAACGGGTGCCGTTTGTGCAGCTACAGCGTGGTTAGTAATTCGGCTTTCTTGAGGCGTAGCTGTCGTTAAGCAAGGAATAATATTTCCTCAAAAGTAAATTTATTGCGGTGGCATTACGCATCGGAGTCGTGCCAGACGACTGGTTCTCTGCACGCCTTGAACCAGTCTTTATTTTGGGCACTAAGTTATTACACGGAGGCTATCGTCCAATTTCCGTTGCATATATCATCATCATCATCATCATCATCATCATCATTGCAGCCTACTCAGACCGAGTGCAGGGCGAGGGTCTCTCCCACATACTTCGAACAGCTCCTGTACCTGCGCTTCCCGAGTCTACTGTTGGCCACCGAATTTCGATATTTCATCCCTCCATCGTGTTACTTCCCTTCCTCTTTTTCTAGACCCATCTCTTCGTATTCACTGTGTTACCCGAATGATCCACTGGTTGTCAGTTCATCTCACTACATGGCCAGCCCAAGTCCATTTCTTTTTCTTTACTTGAACTATGATATTATCCACTCGAGTTTGTTCACTGATTTAGGAAGCTCGTTTCCTTCCCTACGTGCTACTCCAATCATTCTTCGTTCCATGGCACGCTGAATCGATCTAAGTTTGCTTTTCAGTTGTTTAGTATGGCGCCAAGTTTCAGCTGGGTATGTCATCACCGGCAGTGTGCACTGGTTGTACATTATTGTTTTGAGTTACAGAGGTCGGTTATTTTTTATTATTTGGCAGCGCTCTGCCGAGTGCTCCCCAACCCATTCATATTATGCGCCAGATTTCGGTCTCGTGGTTGGGGTCTGCACTAACCATGTGTCTAAGGTAGTTATATGTTCTGTTACTTCTTCTAGCGTTACTTCTAAGCCGAAGAGGGCGTTTTCGGAATGCTTTCGGTATGTTCCGTTGCATACACAGCGTGGAAAATGTTAGCGCACATAATATCGAAACATCTTGTTGAATGCATTGAAAATACCTTATTCTACAGCAAGCAGCCTGGCATTCACCAATTCTTTTCTACAGTGACGCAGATTTTTGAATTGTGTCGTGCTTTCGGCGTCGCAATTGACAAGGGCCAAATTGATGTTATAGCAATTATTATAAAAATTCTCATTTTTTTAATTGCGATAGTATGCCATTTTGCATAAAGTCCTAAACTGGTACAAGTTGGCTCCCATTTCCCAGAGGATGTCCAGAAGACAGCGGTGGTTGGGTTCCCACAGCCACCGCTGGAAATCGGTGGGTCTCCCAGGATGCATGCCTGTGCCGCGAATGTGTCGGGATCTCCCTGCACTCAGGGAAGGGCACGTCCATAACAGGTGGTTGTTGTCGGCGAATTCGGTAGGAGCCGTACAGAAGGGGCAGTTGTCGGTAAACGGGGCATGGTATCGTAGTGGCCACACCCGGTTTACCGCAGGAGAGGGGGCCAGCCAAACTCGAAGTCTACGCAGCCGAACCTCCCCCCAGCGAACGAGCCCACTTCGAAGGTCTGTTCCAGACGGTGGGATAAGAGAGCCTGTGGCGCGATGCAGATCTTCCTTTAGTTCGAGAAATTGCTCATGTGGGTCAGCTGTAAGCAAGAGCAGCGGTCGTGAAACCGACGTAAGGTGACAGGAACTATCCGCCACAATATGAGCGGTTATAGTATTACGGCGGATGATCGAGTGTCATACTGAGCTTATAAAGGAAATTGCATGAACTTGTAGTTAACACGAAATTGTGCAATGGATTCAAGCATACCGTACAAAAAGAAATAAATAAGTTCGAATAGCAGGCGAACGATCTGTTTTTTACTTGCTTTATCTGGTGTGCCGCAAGGTTATAGGTTTTAGGAATAATTTTCTTAGTATCATATGCAAATGACATTGCTAAAAATGACTTGCATCCTAGTATTGAACTACATGTGCGCATGATTGCTTTATGTACTGTGGTGTGTAACAATTTGCAGGATCAATTGTTTTTAAACAAATGCTCCCAAATTATTTTCGACTGGTGTATTGCGTCAGACAGGCAAATTAATTTGGTATAATCGGCTTACATGACAGCATGTAAGAAAAAATTCAAAGCCCACTTTATCATGCCAGTTTAACATGGCACTAGGGCGAACACAAAACATTTGTAGATCGGCTCCACGGAAAATTGATCAATTAAGGCGAAAACTGAAATATGTTACAATAACAATGAAGCTAATGGCATACAAAATATTTATATGGCCCACACTTAAGCGGCATGGTTCACTCTTAATACTTAGCAAAGAACACATTCTGTGACTGCGTTATTTTTTCGTTCCGGTTCAGCCAACCCACAACGCACAGAAAAATAGCCTGGTTGAAATTCTTGCACCAACTGTATTATAGTCCATTTAATTTCGACTCCATACCGTATTTGTGCCTCCCAGGGCGAGTGTCCCCACATACAGGTAAGCCTCACGCTGTGATGCCCTGCGTGCAATGTGGTAATGCTTTCATTTTTTTTTACTTGTAGACGTCGTAACATATATTCAGCACTAACATCATGCACCAACACTGATCGTTGTTTAACATTCAAGTTCGTCGCCTTAATAGTAAAATGAAACGTCTCTACAGGCAAACAGGCAAGAATAAAGTTTCAGCTTCGTGACACTGGTACAAAATGTGTGACCAGAAATATCAAGCGCAAATTTAGGTCACAAGTAGCTCACTTTTTCACTTGTGATTTACCGCTCATGTTAACCAATAGTCCACAACGGTTCTGGCGCATGATAAACCCCCGATCTCATCCCATTATTATGTCTTCCTCAGACAATTGTGACGTGATTTCAGTGGGTGTTTGTGCAATGCTCCTAAACGATAGCTTTTGTTCCGTAATTAGCCGCGGAGACACTACCTGTCGCTGTAACGTTAGCCTTAACGTAACGTCGCCGTAACGTTAGCCTTCTTTCTTCTTAAATAACACAACTGTTAAGCTTGCAAAAACTTACATGTTCTTTAACCTCCCCTTCGAACTTACATGGACTCACCATATTAACGTTATTCTTGCGTCCGCAACCGGTTACTGGGCTTTTAAAGCACAGACTTAAGCATAATCCATCACATCATCGCCAGCTTGCTTACACAACTATTTTCAGGCCTAAAATTGAATGCCGGTCTGCCATATCGGACCCTGACAAAGCTTATCTATAGTAGACAAAATTGAATATTTTCAGTACTCTGCTGTTCGTTTCATCTTTGATATAATTCCCGTCATATGGCGTAATGGTTCTCAAACTGAGCACACGCTTACCAGTCGTGTCACTTCAACGTTAACTTTCACGTTTGTCGTTTATTTATAAACTGCACCATCACTCTTCCCTTCATGCAGATTTCTGTTCGTCGTCACCCACCATTTTCCCCCTACATGACCACACCTTACTGGTAACGTGTGTAAAGTGCCACACTTGTAGCTATTTACAATCATTGATTGGAATTCCCTGCAATCTCTACTGCAAATGTCACTCATCCTGTCAAGTTTCAAGAATTATTTCGCGCTGAAATTGCATGTTAACCTAACTAAAAAGTGTTTGCGTGTATATGAGTCTCTTCTCAATTTAGAATTGTATTTGTTGCACCCGTATTATTTTTTTTTCTTGCAACAACTTGTATTTACTTTTTTGTCTCAGACCTGTTCATACCTTCGTTTGGCTGTTTTCTTGTTCAGAGGCCCCACCTTCATACGTAATACCCTCCCAGTGAGGGCCTTTAGGGGTATTTTGAGTAAATAAATATTTACTGACACACACACACACACAACTGGATGATATGGCCTAAACTGTCATTATGTGTTTGCTGAATTCCTTGCTTGTTTAATGCGGAGATGGCATTACGTGTTAACTGAAATTCTTTTACCCCGCCATTGTTGCAGCCCCTAAGAGCTAAATGGGTATATATAAACAAATAAATGAACAAATGTTCTCCAAAGGTCAGTACAGCAAGAACAGGTCTGAAATTGTAAGATTTCTTCGAGGCCACGGAGTAAGGCATTTGTTGTCTTCCGTGTTCGAGGCCTTCCTTTATTTGCTTTGTGCTGTGTGCTATATGATTATCTCTTTCTCAACAAAGTTTTCAACAAACATGCTTGGCTAAAGGTGAAGGACATGCGATAATAGATGGATGCCGGTCTCTTTTTCTGTCATTGTTAGTCTTTGGGGCTGCTTGTTTGTAAAAGAAACCGATAAGTCAGTATAATCTAGAAATGAAACCAAAGTCACTTAACAACCATGTATCAATCGCCATTTTGTGTCTATGGCAAATATAGACAAGCATTATTACCAGAACGCATAAATTTGCGTGTAACAGAGCAATAAAGCTGACTATGGCTCAGCGTAAGTTTGAAACGTTGCACTGGACAGCGTAAAAAAACGCTTCCAGTTGAAAAAGAAGAGCCACAGTTGTCAAATCCCCGATGATCATTTATAATTATTGAGGGGAGTGTTTGTATTAATTTGAATTAGGCTGACTTAATGGGCGGGCTTCGTTGAGCTGCCATTTTTTGTTATGGTAAGAAAACGTGTGAAGCCTCGGTACTCTGCAAAAGTTCCGCCGGTGTGCTTTCGCACAGTGAAATTTGATGATGAATTGCGGCTTCCAAAAGTGAAAATTTGAACCATAATGAATTGACTACCAAAATTATCTGGCCTGTGTTATCACGCTACTCAAAACGTCCAGGTTACAGAGCGGGATAGCAGAACCCAGATCGCATTTTTTAAATCAAATCGGTGGCCTTGCCTTGGCTTTGGCTTGCATAATTGGTTTGGTCTCAAAAAATAGTTATTCAGACCCGTTGTAGTAAGGCACAGCGTCTCGTATTCTGGGAGTATATCATGCGGGATAACACTGACTTGCCATATACGCTGCACATATGTAAGCCATAGCATCCATTCATGCGTTCTATCCAGCATATCTCTCTAATGATCTCACTCACGATCGTTGCACCGTAAAAGCATTCTTCTCATCCAATTGCAGCGAAGCCCGAACACAGTCCATGTTTATACTGCGGCACTATTTATATTTAATCTCAACTCTGGAATGGTGGTTTGAATACTGTAACCTCCCGTCCATTTTTAACGCGATAGCGCTATTAGGCTCATTTTTCGATTTCCCTGTGCCTGCTAGCCGTCCAATATCAGCCGTGTTCATCAAGTGTCCACGGAAATACGTCATCGCTGCCAGCCGGAAGCTGCGACTGAAGCAGCAAGATTCGAGGGCTGGCCTGCATCGAGGCAACTGAAGTGTAGAAAGGAGGACAATGATACTATAGCAGAGGCTAAAGAAAGGACACGCATTTCCAGCAGGTGCCGTGCCTGCGCAGTGAAGCTCATTCAAAGCCAATTCGGTGGTAGTATATTCTACCACAGCTGCTGAAGAACGCGGAAAGCTCAGGGGCTCAGGTACAAAAGGTTAACTTCTACCACCGATAAAGATCCCCAGGTGGTCAAAATTAATCCGGAGCCCTCCACTACGGCGCGCCTCATCGCCTGCGTTGCGTCGGCGCGTTAAACCCTACAATCAATCAATCAATCAATCAATTAACTTCTACCACATGTGCGTCAGCTTCCCCAGAACCGCAGGCCAGCCCCGCGCACGCAGCGAAACCATCGGCCGCCCGCAAAGCACCCGAAAGGAGGGGGAAGGAGGGGGGGAGAAAAAAAGCCTCGTCGAATGAAGTCGCGCACATGAGGAAGTGACGTCACGGTGCTGCGTCGCTCTGCTTGGGGGGGGGGGGGGGTCGGCCTGGGTATACCTACGGGATATGGTTTGGGAATACGCACCCCGGCGAGTTTTCACCGGGACTGATGCCGCCAGCAGCATTGGGTCACCTAACTAAAACAGGGGGCAAAGGATTAACGCCAGCCTCTCAGAACCCACGGAAGGCATATACTATGAGTAGAAATGAACTCAAATAAAACCCAAAGGTATAATCCCATAAATTTTCAAACTACGTTACAACATTCCCGTGGTTCTGCCTCCGCTGCAAGCTCCGTTTGGCGAACGACGGAGGGAGCTACGCAGCCAAGTTAAAAATGACTTTAAAATAGGTACGTATGTCCTCCCAGAAAACCGTAACGTAACGGTGCTCGGTGTGGCTCTAGAGTAAAGTGGTAGAGCCGAACTCACAATCGCCAAAAAAGAGTCAATCTCTAACCAATCGCACACATTACAAAACGCCTCTGCGCGAGAAGAGCAGGAAACAGAGAAACTGTAAGACTCTAACAGTCACTAATCATGAGCTGGATATAGCAGAGGTAACCATAGCGCAAATTTTCCCCCACTGAAGAAAAAAACACCATCATCAGGACAGCATATAAAGCAGTCCTCAAACTCGCGATTTTAACCTTTGGATGAACTGACAACCGCTGGTTCACCAGGATAACAGAATGGACTGCCAGAGATAGGTCTAGAAGAAGGGGAAGATCATTAACTCGATGGAGGATAGAAATACCAACATTCGTAGGCAAAGAATGGACTCGGGACGCGCAGGACAAGAGCGGTGAACGTCAATGGGAGAGGCCTTCGTCCTGCAGTCGACCTGAATACGATGTTGTTGATGATGACGATGAATAGGCCCTCAAATTTTGCCTTCATCACGCTCTTGAAGAAGTCAGAGAAACCACTCTCTTAGCACCAAGCGAGTGGCTGGGAAAACAAAATCGGGACAGGCTATCGTATGGAACACAGGTTACCCTCTGAAAAGAAACGACTGCGCGCCTTGATAGACAGGTCACAGATTCTGCGACTCCGCATAGAAGCTCACGTCTACCGAAAAAGTGGATCCAAACCTACACAACAACAGGCATATAGTGGGATCAAGTTCATTCGAGGAAAGTCCGCAACTCGTGACACCACAGTATACGCCGACTCCGGCACGTACGAAAGTACGAGGCAGCAGTTGTCGTGGTTAAATACTTAGGCAATCTTGGTGATTTCAGGGCCCTTCTACCTACAGGAACCAAGGAAAGGAAGTTGGAGACATGGTCTTGGCAATCCGGCTAGCGGAAGTATCGAACAGAAGCATAAACATTATGAAAGGCTCTCAAAGGCCATTAGGCTGTTTTCTGAAGATGCTACCTTCCACAATTCAGAAAATTCGTAACGGCACCTGGACGCCCAGACCCAAGGGTCAGGAAGAGAACGAAGCACCGACCAAGAGGCCCAGGAACTCATATGTGCTCCTTGCGACCACGACTACCGCGCTCCCCTGCAAGAAAAACGCCAAGAATGTTTTCTCATCCTACGCGTAGGAACAAGTTTTCCATAGCTACAAGGGGTTCTCAATTCCGAAGAATCGCAAACTCTGGGGAAGATAAATCTGTGTGGGGGAAGATGTTTGGTGGGAACATCACACATTAACTTAACTCAGCTAAAATCAGAGAAACGTCCATCCTTTTCCACGATACGTAGCTATGGGCAAAGGTATGCTCAGGGGAAAACAACTCAAACGTTACATATCACACGACAGGCAGCTTTGACCCGCTCGTTACCTCCAGATCGGCGCGAGCTGCTCAGAGGGCAAACGAAGGAGCTGCTGCATTTGGTGCCCTGGAATTCAGGCTGCAACCTTGATCTCCCTACCATCTTTTTTACCCCGTTTTCGTAAAGATCAACTATATCTTGCGTAACAAAAATCTTCATACACTCTCTCTCTATCTTCACAAAACGCAAAAAATGTTCAGTCCGGCTTACGCATCTGAGAATAAACACTTTGAAACACCCACACTGACACCTTCTCTCTCAAACTGACCAAAAATCAATCCGCAGCCACGACCTTCTATGCTTCCATCTGAAGCCGCAGAAATGCACAGGAACTTCGTCTTTCCAGGGCCAACGCGAATAAAAACCCTCTCTGACAGTCTTTCTCTCTTCGCTGACCTTCAGTACTCGTGAAGCATAGGTGGTAAACACAGCAACTGCGTTCGAAAACGCTCCCTGGCAGTCGTAGTAGCGCTATCGTTTCTTATATCTTAAAGGAGTACTGACGCGAAATTTTCGTGTTACGTTTTTTAAGTGCAAATGCACTTCTTAAGCGAGCCTGAATCGTCCGCCGCCGTAGTCCGCATAGCAACAGCTGCGGGTGCGCGCGCTCCTCGTCTTCCCTAGCAACGGGGGGAGATGGGCGCGCGCTGCCTGGCCGCGTCCCCATGGCTCATTCTTGTTGTTGTTCCTGCTGACATGGCACATACCCACGTGGGGGATTGGCCAGGAATCGGGCGTGAGAAGGGCTAATGCACCCGCTTGAAGGAGTACTGACACGAAATTTCAAAGCTGAGATCCGCTCTAGCAATCAAGTACAACGACAACGCAAATAGGTGTCTGTGAATAAATGCATCTTTCTTTCTTTGTAGTTGTGTGTGTGTGTGTGTGTGATCTCTCTTTCGCGAACATTACCGAACCGCGCAAATTCAACTCGTGCATTCGCACTTTCACATTCTTCCCCTCGGGGAAATGCGGGGAATTTTTTTCGCTGCTGTGCGTGCCTACCAGCCCACTAATCATAGAATGACAGACGGTCGAGCGCAGCGTAAACATTCATTTACGGCGTCGTTTATTCGTGTCAGTTTCGGTTTTGACTGAAAAACGCCGAGCGGCCGCCATAACAGGATGTATCACATGACGTCACCATTTTTGCCGCATCGCTGCCTCTCTGGAAGCGCGCACGCGCGCGCCCAGACTGGCCGAGGTCTTCGCCGTCCCCACAGGCCCTGGCAGCATGACGTCAGTCCCAAAACCATGACGTGTACACACGCCCGAGCAGCGGGCGTGCGTACACCCAACCACAGCCCAACCACAGCCCAACCACAGCCACCCAACACCCAACCACAGCCAGCGCGTCGGCTTTGTCACGGGAGCCCCGACGTCGGCAGTTTGGGGCAAGTAGCACATGATGTCATGTCGGCCCGCTCTGGGCTTTCTCGTGCGGGCGATGATTAACATGGATTTTAAATATGTTTCGCTGAACTGTTGCTGTTGAAACTTGCTGGGAGATATCTCCTGATAAAAAGGAAGCGTTTTACATATTTACCACAGCTTTGAAATTTCGTGTCAGTACTCCTATAAGACACATACGTAGTAGTCACCTGCAATTTTTTTTAAAAATCAGGCAGTACCTTTGGCTTGCATTTCCCCACATTTGACACTTCTGACAAAGCAATTCGTCACTCACGTGCATAAAGGCAAAGCCGAACAAGGGAATTTGATTAGTGTGGGCAGACGATGAACATTTTTAGAGCGCACGCTCCAAACATCTGAGGATCAACCTAATTAAAACTTTCCGTAATGACCAATCATTGTGATAGAAGAGGAAAAGTAGGCCGATTAAGAGGCTCGGCATAGGATTTGTTGGGAAACATGTCGTGTGGAGTTTGGAAATTAGGCAATGGAAAATATTTGGCATTGCCTGATGCAACCTATCAGGTCACCTTTCCGAGCACATCGTACGCCCAGAAATGTTTTTTGTCAAATTTTCTCCTTTTACACAACAAAGGGTCATTGCGGTGCACTATGGCAAAGCAGGCTCACTGAAATTTTTTGAGTAAAACGAGACTTCCGTTAAAGGATACTGACACTAAATTTCTTGTGTTCGGTTTTTATGCTGTAGAGAATACCTATTGGTCCAGTAATTTCAAAAAACAAACCTAAATCGGTCCACCTCCAGCGTAGAATTAAGTATAACGCATTTAGTCCAATCAGTTTCAAATTCGGTCGTCGCGTGCAAATGATCGTTAAAATGCAGGTCGGAAAATGTGAAGTCACGGTTTTGTGGCCGCAAGAACTACTGGTGCTAACGTCGATCAAAAATACGCGACGTCTGAAACGTTTGCCGCATCGTCTGCTACGATTGCTCATGGTCCGCACTCGCCCCCGCAGTAATGTCGTCTGAATCGTCGGACTCGGATGAGTCGCTGCCACCCGACAGACCGACAAACAGTACAGCTTTATTTGGCCACAGATCAGGTGATTAGGCCGGCGACGTCGTCGCCGTCGTCCGTTTTTAAAGCAAAGCTTTTTACCTCTACCCCCCAAGGGTTCTTTAGCGACCGTTGGTGTCACCAGAAAACTCCAGCGAACAAATAAAAGAATTTACTGGCACCGCCGGGAATCGAACCTGGAACTAATAGACTAACAAAGCGAGAGCCCGTTGTCTTACCGAAGTAGCTACGAGCCCACGCGAAGATGGGGAAGACAGGTGGTGTACTCACCAAGCACATCTACTGGTTTACCCCCTGCGTTCTCACTGAATGCCGCGTGAAAGCGTCACGCGACCACTCACGCCCGTCTAGCGGCCCTGTGCGCACCTTGCTCATGTGCCAAGAGTTACAAAAATTAAAGAAAGCTCACACCAATGCATGGCATCTCACTTCTAGTACGCCAATGTGCTAAAGCCTGTGGCCTCCAGTGTTCACGTAAACAAACCCAGCTCCTTGTCGTCCACTCTCACGCCAAACCAAGGAATACATTCAAATACTCCTTGATGGTCAGGCCATCACTCCAAGCCCCAGCATCAAGATCCTGGGCCTACATCTCGAGGCTAACACAAAGAGTGACGTCTCCTTGCAGCGCCTCAAAAACAGCATTAATCAAATCACACACATGATCAGGCGAGTTGCCACCAAGAAGCGAGGCCTAAAGGAATACGGTACCTTTCGATTAATTGAAGGTTTTGTCCTCTCGAGAGTCACTTACGTCAACCCCCTGTCTTCTTCTCGACAAGGGGCTCGACACGGGGAAGAGGGCTCCACAACATGGTGGAAGAGATGATAGAAGGCTATCTTTCTAACCAGAAGGTCCGACTCAGAACTGCGGTGGGTAACCGCATGCTTCACCAGATTGGCTGGGCAGCCCAGAATGTCACTCCGCTTGACGCACTCCCAGACTCTTGGCGACTAAAACTAAAGATGCTCCCTTAGAAATATGAACCCCTCACATGAGGATGGCCACCGAAAAGCACGGGCTCAAGCGCTAAACACCACCCTCGGTGGGGATCATGCAGTTATCTACACAGACGCCTCCAGATATCGAGGGCAGCAATACGCCACCATCGTGGCTACCTCCAGAACCAACCTCCTTGCGTGCACCTTCCTTAGGACCCCAGAAATGGCGGCAGCAGGAGAGGCAGCCATCACCTTGGCTCTCGCTCAACCAGGGGTTCGGAGGGTCATCACCGATTCCCTGCAAGCCTACTAGAATTACCAGTCGGGTTGGATGTCCTGACCTGCACTACGCGTGCTAAAAAACTACTCCCCAAACGGTTCCATTCAGCTCATCTGGACACCCCCTCACCCTTCAATGGAGGGCAACAAATACACCCACCCAACAAGATGATGATGATGATGTTTGGTGTTTTATGGCGCAAGGCCGACGAGGGCAAAGAGCGCCAAAACACCCAACAAGCCTGCGCTTTTACCTCCCGTGCTATGGAGCTGCACGAGGTCAGTCACCCGCTTGTCACGTTCAGGGAGATAACCCAGCATTATCGCCTTCTGAGACAGACCGTACCTTTCGCCTTACTCTGACCTTTCCAGAGAACAACAAACTACCCTACGGCTCATACAATCCGGGCTCCTACCCACAGCCTACGCGCCTTCACTTAATGTATCCGAATTGCTACGACGCTGAATGTAAATTTTGCTCAGAAGTAGGAACACCCCGCCCCGTAATCCGGGTGTGAGACTTCAGCCCTGAGCACCCTCCTCTCTTTCCGTCAACTACCCAACAAGAGCAATGGGAGATGCTGCTGTCCAGGCCCTCTATACCTACCCAGCTTCAGCGGGTGGACAGAACACAGGCCGCGCGGACTGCATATGGGCCCCACAGAAGAAGGAATCACTCCCCAGGGCTGCACTCTGGGCCGTTCAGAAATCTACCCAGAAGTATTTCTTCATTCTCCTTCTCCTTCTCTGCCGCAAACCTCGTCGCCTCCGTCCGCGGCGCAGAGACGGAGCAGTCACATCGTCTAACACAGGGTTGGACATCAATTTTATAAAAAAAGTTCCCACAATTGTGCTACACCAATACAACTCAACCAAATACCGTTCATGCATCATGCATTGATTTAACCTTACCGAGAATATCTCTTCGAAGTAATAAATGGTGTGGTTAAGTGCATTTCACTTCTCTCTGGTTTTGCTATTTGTAGAGCGATGCGAACTGCGAACTGACTGCGAACTGCGATACTGCGAACTGACCATAATCACTGGTCAGTTCGCAGTATATGTGACATTTGTTTACACTGCAACAGTTCATCGTCGCCGCCATTTTGTTGTTTATGCGTTTTAGTCGGTCAACTCTGGAAGGCTTAGCTTTCTTTCCTGCTCTGCGGCGGCGCGCGACTGATGTCGTTCCGAATGCGAAGCCAAGATAACGCGTGTAACAGCATTTCAGCAGCATAAGTGTGTCTAAAGATGCTCGTTTGCCGCATCTTCGGTAGTGTTGTTAACAAACGACCCGGATCTAAGTTAACGGCGAGGCCATAGATGCGGCAATCTCGCAACACTGAGGAACGACAACGTTGCAGACTTGCGCGCCTCAGTGGAGGTATTCTAATAGCTTATTTACTGACTCTACGTACGCTCGGATTCTCTGGCGTGAACTGCTGTGTCCTTCCTAACCTGACACATGCGCTCGCTGTCTTGGGCAAGAACAGCTCTTTATAGTGACACTAATCCTCCATAGCCTCCAAAGATAATCTGCAAACATAATCTTTACCAGGAACACCTGGAACTGGAGGGGGGTCCCATTGTTCACAGGCGCCTTATCATCTATAATGCAGTTTTGACGCTTGTTTTGTGGTTTCCCTGAAATAATTCTGGGCTCTATGCTGTATTCCTGATTAGCCTGCCGCATGCGCTCAACGTCTTAGGCCTTGTTGCCTTAGTGTTTTTGCCCACAGTGATAGTTTTTCCCATGATAATGAAACCCCTGGGGGTAGAAGTATACAGCTTCGCTGGGAAATTCCAAGGCACTGGAAATTATTTCCCACGTCTCTACATTCATATAAGGTAGACTTGTCACTTGAGTCAAGCATTGAAAAGAGCAAGATGACGTGGTCTGCCTTGTGCTCAGCTCTCTACAGCCGGTCTCGTGAGAGTTCTTGGTATTGCCGTTGCAAGAGCCTTTTGAAGGTGGCGCCCCCAGATGCCAGTTCCACGGATTTAGGACAGTGATCCTTTCAGCTCCGCGGGGAGTAGGCAATAATCAGTTCAGAAGGATTGCGTCCGTGCAGGTCTGGCGAGCGACCTTAAGAAAGTCACACAAGAATAATTTTTTGGGCACCGGCCAATGGAAAGGCATGACTGCCGGATGTGGTCGAAATCTAGGTGCAGTGTGGCAGGCTACTCAGGTGTGGTGTTTCATATCCAGATATGAATGCATCGTTGCCGAAAGCAACGATGCAGTCGACGACGATACAAACTTAGGGACATGTGCTAGAGTTTTCATCGTCCGGGAAAGCTAGCAAGGCATGGTCGAGAACTGTCGCTCACACCTCGGCAAACCTGGACGCCACTCACTCACACACTCTAAAAAAATACAATTTTCCTCACGCACTTACTCGCACTCACGCTCACCACTCGCCGTCATTACTGGCTCTCTCCGCGCTCGCGCTCACCACTCGCTCTCACTCGCGCTCACGCTCATTACACGCCCTCACCACTCGCACTCACTAGCGCTCACGCTCACCCCTCACCACTCCTCACCACTTGCATTCACCCGCGTTCACCATCCCCACTCGCATTCGCCACTCAAATGCAGTCGCAATCACCACTCTCATCTCCCACTCAAACTCCCTCACAACCGTCCCTAGTACTTATTCGCATTCCAGGTAATTTTGCCTCTTTCTTTTCTGCATGGGCATTTCAACTCCGCTTTATGTTTGTAAGCCACATTCCATTTTGTGGAAATCTTCAATGCGGCCCCATTGACGCTGATATCAAAATGACACCGATACGTGAAGCGAGAAAAATGATTTAGGTGATTCACGAGCGAAGCTGCACATTGGCTATGAGTCATGCCGTAGTGGAGGCCTAAGAAATTATTTGGAACCTGTTACAGCCGTATATTGCCAATATACCCCCGAAACGCCAACGTAGTTGAAAAAACAACAGTTATAAATACTACAAATACGTAGTCACCCTTTCGGAGGCTAAAGTGAAGGTTTGGTAGCACGTCTTCGATGGGTGACCGCAGAAAGAAATTGACGTGCAATGCGTGGGTTAAAATTTCAATGACAATGCGCAATTTAACAGTTTAGTCGTTATGAGTGATATGCTACTCTCCATCAAGGATCACTAATAGATGTAACAAGCGGGTACGACTGAACTTGTTGCGCGTGGTGCACTAACAAGTGACGCAACTAAGCTCATGTACGGTACTGTGCAATTTCTAACAATTTTGAATTCTAAAAGGGGGAGTTTTGAGTAGTTGCCTTGTACCAAGCCACGACCAGCTTCCATTGTAATGCTCGGAATAACGTGGCGCCTCACAAGTAGCACCAGCACGTGCACGTGTTTCGCAGATCCAACGAACAAACATGTTGTCACTCACTCACTGGCTCACTCGCTCCCTCATTCGCCACACTCACTCACTCACTCACTTAATCGCCGCGCCACCCCACGCCACGCCACGCCACACCCCAAAGTGCGGGGCGCAATGACGCATACCATCAGCGGCCTTTACCTCTCAGCTACACTCGGTGACAACTTAAGAACGGCACCGGAAGTTGCCGCTGTGCCTTATCACCGTAGACGGATGTTTCTCCGCGCGGCGCAAGTAGGGCGTTACTGGGAATATTTTGAACATGGCGTGAGCCGTTCCCGTGATTTTTGGACTTAATGTGCTTAGAAACGACTCCAGCGACGACAAACAAACTGCGTGAGATAAGGCAGACGATATCACGCGTTCATAGCAAACCCTTTTCACAACGCGCGCGCACTGACGTCGCGGGTCCGGCGCTTTGGCGGAGTGATACACTACATGAGGTGGTGCCGTTCTTGAGTTGTAACCGAGTATAGTGTGTATGCCACCGGTATGCGCGTGACAATCTACATCTAGGACACAAAATATAAAGAACAGCAGACTCGGAAACCTTATTCAGCGAGCTAGCGTAGCAATCATGACGGGGAATTGTGTTCGGACTAACCACAAAGCGGAATGCAAAAATAAAACAGCGCAAGCAAATTCATCTTCATAACTAGCCGGTTGACGACCGCGCACGGAGATAGTGAAAAACCAAAATGCGGGAGCCCGGGACTCAATTTCAACTTGGGGATGCAATTTAACAACCGTAATGGTAAGTACCATCGATGACAACATATCAGCGAGGGCAGCGCGCATTGTACCTTTCCCGATCCGAAGATACGAAATATAAATTTCACAGACTGTCCGCAAGAGCAGCGATTCGTACTCCCCGATTCGATAAGGCGTATGAAGAGTCAGACATAACGTACGATTCCTGTCCATCGGCACGAACGCATACTCCAACTTCAGCGGGAGCCAGGGAAGAAAACGAAGGTGCGCAGTCGTGAAGTCATAATAAAAAATTCATGGCAGCAGGTCCTTGTGCAGGCGAGCTACTTCGTTCGCTGCACGTTGCGAAAGGTACGGATATTGGCGTATAGGAATCAATGCAACATACATTCAACATAATGCAACGCAGAAACGTTGTTCATTTTAAAATAAAACCCCAGCAGGGAACGTTTCAAGTGTGTCAAACCAAGGCAGTAGGAAATCTCATGCCTCAAGGCAAGCCCTGTAACTGTCGCAGAAGGATCTGTGACGCCAGGTCTACGTGAAAGTGAAGTATCACAACAGAGCGCCGCTGTTACGAGTAATGACAAATACTCATGCGTTTAACAGGCCAAGGACTCGAAAGCGGGCTCTTCTTCCGCAACAGGCCATGTGCCCACCCGAACCGTTTCGCACTTCTGATACGGGAAACCGTGAAAATCTGCGACGCTTTTTCAAACGAGCACAGGCACTCACAATTTGCGCTTTACAACAGCCCATATGTTGACAGCTGTAGCAAGCAAGCCAGGGATAAACACCAGGGACTACACCATACCGCGGTGCTTCCTGATGCTTCCAGCGCAGCGTGCATCGGTATTTAAGTGCATCCACTTTGTTGCTACGACGTTACCGACACCGATTTCCAAACAAAACGCTACACGCCCGAAACATCCTTCGGCGCGAGTAGGCGCAGCAGTCCCTCCCCGAGTCATCACACGGGAAGGTATCGGTGCGTTACGGCGTCAGAAGTCCATCCAAATCGTATTCGTATTCATTACCACGCCACCGGATAGTTAATTCCACGGTGCCCCATAACATGAGTGCCATGACGACATATTCCCGAAGCTAATTGCAATCGCGCCATCAACAAGCGGCTACGCGTACAAGTGTTGATAGCGCCGGCGGCAACCACCATACCTAGCGACTCCTGCGACGAATATCCAACAGCGAGTACAAGCGCTAGCGTAACGCTAGTGGCGCTCAACGCGAGTGGCGTTCGCACTCCCTAGTGTTGAGCGGGACGTAGATTATTTAGTGGCTCTAGGGCTCACTACGAGTGGCGCTCGCCCTCGGGAGTGGTGAGCGGGGATCAACGCCTTTGGCGCTCGCACTCGCGAGTGTTGAGCAGGGCTCACTGGGAGTGGGGCTCGTACGAGCGAGTGGTGAGTGGGGCTCGTCGTGAGTGGCGCTCACACTTACTCGCCCTCGCGTACGCCAGCTAGAAACGATGGCAAGGCTCACTCACCAGGGGGTATGCCAGTGCACTCATGAGTGAGCCTGCCGACCTGTGCTGTCGCTGTCATAGCCACGAATTAATCCTGGCGTCCTGAGGTGCATTCCTGTGTGTCCCAATCGAGCCTTCGATTAAGGCGCGCTCTCTGGGCGGGCTCTATAGACGAGCTAACTATATTGATTGGCCGAATGCTCCAATGTAAAATTGGAGGAGTTTTCGAATCAAAAGTTAACTTTCTGCTTTATACCGGAGTGGTTCGCTTTACATGTCACGTGCACATTGTTACTCCTTCACTGCTTCCTGAGAAACACCACGTTTTGAGGATTGGCTTTTAAGGCTTAAATGATTTTACAGTGGCCTTCCAATCTTCAGATTTTGCACAGAAGTTTTAGCATATATAAAAGAAAAGAATTGGTCCCTACCGGGGATCGATTTCCACACGCCATTGTTTCGGAACGGAAAATCAGAGCGAGTCGGCCGAGAGCTTAGTTCCATTACAAGTTCAACTGCGAATACAAGCTTCAGGATCTGTAATGAACTCCGGAAAGCGAAGGCATAATTTATCATGGTTGGTTCAATTTTCCACAAATGAATAACAACAATAAAGGAAGGAGTAATTTGATAGGTAAGTTCGCGCAACCCTCTGGCATCCCGAAAAAAAACCTGCCAGGTCACGTATATGCTTGCGGATGATTGGCAAACAACAGATAGCACAAACCACTCTGAACTGAACACGCGGTCCCCTGATGTCGAAAAAAATAGATCTTCATGCGCATACCGGTGGTGTACACACTAGCTGAGAGGTCCAGGTTCTTACCCACGTACCCAGACTTGCACTTTGCGCGGAAGATTGGACGAAAATAACGAAAGCGGCCCGTGACATGCAAAGCAAACTGGATCGCTTGCTTGCTCACTTCTTTGCTGACGTTCGCTCGCTTCCTTTATCTTTTGCTTGCTCAGGCGCAAGCGATAAAAGAAATTGTCAAATAAAGGCGGACTTCATTTTTGTTATGTAATCTCGCCCATTAAATTTTTCCTATATTTTCTTTGTACTAAGTGAGCCGTCTTATTCTGCTTCTTTTGTTATGTCTGTTTGGTAGAGCTTTCTAAAAGGGGCTTTATTACGAGTTTATTGTTTTTCATCCGAACGCAGCTATTATCTCCTGGCTGCTGTATCGGAGCACGGAAGTTGCTGGAAGTATGCGAAGTTGTCAATGCCCCTACCAGGACAAATAAAGCCGACGTCGCGTAACCCTAAATGATGTTGTGAAAGCTGTAAAAGGCGCCTAAGGACTACTTCGTTGTTTGGCCTCATATTTGCCGTCAGCTTTCTGGCGTTATCACACGACGCCGCTGAAGGATAATGGACGTCGTTAGAGGGGAGCCAGAAATTAAGTAGTTGTCAAACACGAGTTTTTCCTCGTACTGACTGTCACTCTGTTATTGAATTCACCGAATCGAACGCGGCGACGGTGTACGGCGAGGGGGCTTTTGCACACCACAAAGACAAGCAAGGGCAGCACCGCATGATGCCGCCGCCTAAAACACGCGTATTTCCGACGAAAGAGGCCAATCACGTGATTATGTGGGCCTTTCACGTGAATGGATTGTTTCCATTGCGTCACTTGCCTTTCAAGTGGCGTCACTGGAGCACCACGGATGACCTTGTTGGCATATTCGTGACAGCTAGCATAGTACTGACAGCAGCGCAGAAAGATGTCACAGCTGACGTCTAAGTCACCGGGGCCTGACGGCATATATTCTCGGAATTCTATCAGGTGTTTTGTGAAGAGATCAGCCCTGTATTGGCGGTGGTCTTTGAAAACTTAAAAAACACAAAACGGCTACCACGCCCCATGCGGAGCAGTAACTTAGTCCACATCCCCAAAAAAACCTACCATAACACGCCACCCAACGTGGAAGACTTCAGGCCTATCAGTCTTCTTTCCACCGACTATAAAATTCTAGCCCGCATCCTGGCCCAACGCCTCGAGACAGCCCTCAGTAGTGTGGTGGGTCCTCAGCAGACATGTGAGTTTAAGGGACGCTCCATCAACACCAACCTGCACCGCATGCGGACCATTTGTGAGGTGGCGGAATCAGGCATTCACCCCTTAGCTGTCCTACAACTGGACCTTAAAAAGGCCTTCTACCAGGTTGACCACGCCTTCCTGTTCACGCTCCTCGGTCAATGTGCGGTATGGGATACAATGGTCCAGTGGATAAAAATCTGCTACACCGCCATCACTACCAGCATCATCATAAACGGGGAGGTGGGGGCACCCATCGACATCGAAAGGTCAGGCAGGCAGGGTTGCCCTAAGTCCCCGATCCTTTTCGCATTGTATATTGAACCACTTTGCAGGATGGCAATAGCGTCCAAGTCAGTCAAAAGCTTAGTTCTCGGCGACGAAGAGCTCAAGGTGTTGGCATATGCGGATAATGTTGCGTTTGTGTGCTCCTCGACAGAGCAGGCAGGGGAGGTCGTCGCACTGGCTGAGGCATTTTGTCGATTCTCGGGGGCCCAACTCAATCTTTTGAAGTCAGAGGGTGCATGGATAGGGGAATGGCCCACCAAACCACAACAACTCTGCGAGTTCGATGGAGGGAGGCCATCACCCGCTACCTCGGGTTAAACCTAGAAAACGGCACAGCCACCGCCCCCAGGTGGCAGACGAAACTGGCAGCTGCTGGAAGGAACTTGGAACCCTGGAGAGCGCGACATATTGCCCTCTTCTCTAGGGCACATGTCTGCAACGCCGTGGTACACCCGGCCATCTTGTACGTGGCCGGAGTCTCGACCATTGACGCAGGCGCAGTGGCCAAGCTACATCAGTTGTTCGCTGTTTTTGTCTGGCGATCCACGTATGAGCCCATGCGCCGCACCAACGTTTTCTGGAGCGCTGAAGCCGGGGGGCTTGGGCTCGTTAACATAGAGCTTAAACTAACTGTGCAACGATTTCTGTACTTCCGAGATCACCGAGATGGCTTCCTCCAGGCGGCAGTGCAAAATGTAGGCGCGTTGCACCTCGCCCCTTCGCTCGTAACAACAGCGGAGCTCCGAAGTGGTGCCCGTGCAAAAGGTTTTTACAGAGAAGTGGCAGGGGCGGTGGCCCTCTTACAGGAACGATTCTCGTGGGAATAGCTCTGCTCAATGAAACCAACTAAGCTGTATTGGGACCTCGTAGAGCAGACCCTCCCACCGCCCATGTACCGCCTACCACCCCTTGGTCGGCCGAAAAGTGACGTCCTGCGGCGAGTACAGAAGCTCCCTATCCCGACCGGCTCGAAGGACTTTTTATTCCGCTTTCACACGTGTATACGGCCTACAAAAGCAAGACAGGAGGAACGCGGTTTTTTTCCTGCCTGGAGGGGCCAACTGTCTACTGTGCGGAGGGAGGGAAACGGCCGAGCACGTATTCATGGACTGTAACACGGCTTTCTACTTCTGGGATGAGCAGCAGTGCTCCTTCAACACGCGCTGGAAAATCACTTGGACTATCTTGAAGTTCCTACATGCGGACTCGGAACGCCAGCTCCTCCGCGACTGTGTCCATGTAATAGGGCTCCACTCGCTATGGAGGACGAGAGTCGACGCCGTCAAATGTACCGAACGCCCCCGACCGGCGTGGCGGCACTTTGTCCAAAAGGCACAATGGGCAATCGCCGCCCTCGACGGGGCTGAGGCCCACTCCGAGCTTCGCGACGCACTGGATCGGGGAACGCGAGCTTTCATGGATTTCAAGTCACAACAGCAGAGGAGATGGGACGCAATTTGAGGGCTAGCTCCGGGTAACGCTGGAGCCCAGTTATACCAAGTAATGGCTTTACCCAAGAGTTCTATTTTCTCCTTTCCCTCTATCCCGTTCACTTCAAACTTTGTGCAATGAAAAAGTAGCCCTGTAGGCAATCTCCCTTGCTTAATTAAGTTTCACAAACGCTTTGTGGCTTTGCGGACAATACTCCTCGATTGGCTTACACTTACACTCATTCTGACCCTCTCGTAGCATGATAACCGATCGCCTCCTTTTTATGTTTAAGTGAAGCCATGTTCTGGTGTGCTCGGAAACCACTGTAATCACTCCATACGGCGCTGTATATATTTGTAAATAAAGTTATTATTACAAAAAAAAACTGATTCATTCTCTTCGGGTTCATGTTCTTCTGCTCCTGGTCTCCTCTTTCTCTCTTCTCTCTCTTTTTTACTTCCGCTTTCGAAATAATTCGAAAGCGGAGGTTCCTCGGCCGCTGAATCATAAATTAAATTGATTGATTTGATTGATTAATTGTGGGGTCTTAAGCGCCGACGCAACGCAGGCGATGAGGCGCGCCGTAGTGGAGGGCTCCGGATTAATTTGGACCACCTGGGGATCTTTAACGTGCGCCGAAATCTCGAACAAACGGGCGTTTTTGCTTCTCACCTCCATCAGAAAAGCGGCCGCCGCGGCCGGGGATCGAACCCGCGACCTCGTGCTCAGCAGCAGAACGCCTTAGCCCCTGATCCACCGCGGCGGGTATCAAATTAAATTGAAGTCATCATGAAAAACATAACCACAGTTCTGTGTGGCGACATTTCGGCTGGAGTACATGCCAGCCTTTTCTACCAGCCCTTTTCACATTTGAAAAAGGCTGGCCCTCTGCCCCAAACGTCGTAGAAAAAATATTTTTTTTCGTGGTAACTCTTTAATACACATATGTATATATAATTATATATATATATATATATATATATTATATATATATATATATATAATATATATATATAGGGTTGGCGGTCAAGAAGACCTCGGAAGCAAGGGGAGAATGTGGTCCACTTTCTGTCTTTGAAATTCTTTATATCCTTTCAATGACCAACCTCATTCTCCCCTTTGCTTTATGAGGTTTTCATGACTGCCAACTCTTATTGCTGTCTTATCAACGAGCCCTCATTTCCCATTCTGACTCGCTATATATATATATATAAATATATATAATATATATATATATATATATATATATATATATATATATATATATATATACCAGGGCGTCGAACCGGAACCGAACCGAACGAAAACTGAGCAGAGCTGCTCAGTGGGTAAGCCGTTTGCTGCTGACCACAAGTGGCCTCTATCTCCCTTCCCCACGACCGTTTTTCTGAAGTAAATGGAAATCGAGAACGTCCGTGCATCGAGATTTTGATCCACGTTCAATATCAACAGCTGGTTAAAATAAGTCTGCCGGCCTGCAACATAAGCTGCGTCTCGGAGCAGAGGTATAGCACGGGGCATTAAACGCGCCAGTTTTTTTTTAATGTGTTTTACACGAAAACAACAAAAAAGAAAAGGCGAATCACGTTGTTTTAAACCATTACACCAAAAGTATGTAAAATTGAATAAGTAAAATAAAGCACCAAAACGTGGATATTGCTCTATAATTTCTTTCCCCTGCCTTTCACAACCAAACGTGTCATCAATGCGAAGGCGGTGTGTTCCGTGGTCAGTTTTTTAGGACAGTACAGTGGAAAAGTTCCGTTTTTTACAAATACAAATAACAACAGATATTTTATGGAAAACTGTTAAAGGGGCACTGACACAAAAATTTTGCATCTTGTTTTTTTTGTTGCGATAAGTAGCTAGTGACCTACTTATAACCTGTAGAAACCTTATTTGCTTCAGCGTGCGACGGTTGTTTAATTAGAGGCATTTTCAATGCGGTCAGTCGCAGTTTCGGTTTTAGCGAGTGCCGCGAAACGATGGATTTTGTTGATTTTGTGTGAACAAAGCTGACCACGTGACCGTCGGAGGGATATCACAGAGCAGAGCCGCCGTAGCACTGTCGAATCCGCATCGACGGCAGTTTCTGCGAATGCCCCCACGTACTGATCTCGTGAGGCGCTTAATTAAAAAGCGACCGTGGATGTGACGCAGGCGCTGCGAGTGCAAATGCTACCGCGGCTAAAGAACGACGCGCGACGCTCGAGACGGTGGGTGGCAAGACGCGCGCTGGGAGCAGCCGGCCGGTCTGCCTACAGGTCCGCCTACAGATGTGTTCGGCCTTAGCACTGCGGCGGATATTCGAGTGCCGCTCTCGTAAGCGGTGGCAGATGACAATTTTTAATGCAACCCGCCATCGCATCATTAACTCCTTTCTCATGCAAGCCACCCATGGTCGGGATTTGGGGACAATTTCGTGCAGCGGTAACAAGCTATCACTCGAGCTACCTACGCCGGCCTGGGCTACTTCGCGGCCGTGGCCGCCGCCTGCGCAGCGACCGTGCTGCTCGCTCAGTGGGCTTTTCGTTCCTCCGCCGCGTTTTCGCATCCAATAGTAATGAACAGTAATAGAAACAGAGTGCCTGGAATCGCTGTAGAAACTTTGGTCGCGGCCAGCTGCCCGATGAGCTGACGAAATCACGGCGCTTCCGCCGCCAACGATCGGGTCGTTCGTTCTCGAAAGCAGAAGCTCCGCCCTCCGGCCCTCCGATTGGAGCGGCGAGCCGAGCGAGCCGGCGAAAAACGCCGGCAGTGCGGAAGCGGCAAACACAAACTCGTGGCGTGTTTAGATGTTGTTTATTTACACAATATCCTCGGGATGTCGATTGCGCGTGGTCCTCTGCTGGCTGCTCGGTTGCGTTTCGCACACTTTAAAATTGATTTTAAATATGTTCTAGGCTGTATTCGCTGCTCATATTTTGCAGATGATGTATATGTGTTCCCACCAATTTATCTCCGAAGTTATCTCGCCTTCAAAATTTTGTGTCAGTGCCCCTTTAAGGTGCGCACTTAATCCCTCGGCAAGAACTGCAGCCCTCGACCTTATCTTGGAAGTAGAAACAGTAATAAAGCGGATGACCCGTGCAGGAAGGCAGGCCGGTACCTCACACTGCCCCATTCGCCCAGCGATCATCTTTCCTGCTTGTTCTGCAGTTTTGTTTCTTTCACATCTGCTTTTTTTCGAAGGGGCACTTGTACTGACTGCCCAACTCGCTACATTACTTCTACTTCTACTCGTTCCGAAGGGGGGTACTGCTGTGGACGAATTAAAGAGCGTCTACACAAAGAAGTCCTATCTCATGCTCCGCGCGTAAAATTTCGCTTTCATTTTGTAACAGCATAATCTGTTATAAGATTCCGCAATGTAGCGCACGGAACGATGGCCGGGGGTCTGGCGGTACGATGACATACTAATTGTAATGCACACATCCGGTATAGCTATCCCAAAAGGAATTGGAGTGGTCAGAGCAATAATGCAGTGACTGAGCGTTGACTAAAGCTAACGCTAACGCTAAAGCTAGAGCGTTAACAAAAGTGTGGCTAACACATTCGATAAGGCGACACCTAACAAATTATTCAGGGTGACCAAATAATCTAATTCATTAATAGTATTTATGTGCCTGTTGTATGATTTGTCTGTTTTGTTAAAAATATAAAAAAATGTGCGCTATTGGTATTAAGCGCTGGTATTTGAACGCGCCACTAGGCACGCCTCAATTTAAGGCTTCAAGGTTAGCCTGATGGGCGATTCCATAGCGACGATTGCGATTTCAACAAAAAAGGAAAGGATGGAAAATATATCCCACCGTCATATCTCTTGGCGGTGGCTTTATGAATAGTCTCTATAGGACAACATAAAGCCTGGGAGAAATAGTAGGTGGTAAATCGTCGCCACTTTATCAGTTTTCTAATATCTAGTAATTGTTTAAAGTTTGCTTTGCAATTGCGCCACTACCCGTGGCAACAGCACCACTTTGGAGTTTTGTTTATATTTTGATTTGACAGTCGTTTTAAACTACTAAATTTTTTTTATATAATTTCAGTGATAATTCAATTCATCGAACCGGTTCCCGAACCGGTTCAATCTCCCGAAGCAGTATTTTTCTTCGATTCAACACATGATAATATTATATAATATATATATAATATATATAATTATATTCTATATATATATATCTATATATATATATTATATATATATAAGGTAAGAAGAGACAGATACAAGCGAGAAAGACATTAAAAATAAAACTAAAAGTTTACTGACGTTTCAGGAAGAGGACTTGCTGTCTTCTTTTTATTTTTGATGTCTTTCTCGTTTGTGTCTGCCTCTACTTACCGTATTTTTTCGAGCTCTGTGTGAGTTTTTATGTTTCCAGACTATATATATATATATATATATAAGACAGATTTAAGGGTAGGCAGTAAAGAAAACCTCGAAAAGCAAAGGGGAGGTTGTGGTAGGTCATTGAAACAGCTAAAGAATTTAGAAAGAAAGAAAGTGGAGAAAAAATGCCCGCCGGGTGGTATCCGAACCCACGACCCCCAGAATACCGTTTTGGTGCGATGACCACTACGCTACCGGCGGGGCTATTTTCCCCTCCACTTTCTGGGATATTTATGTTAAGGTATTTTTGTTTCCTGGCTTGGGGGAGGTAGCCAGCGCCACTTGACTACACGTGGTGAAGGGAATTTTCTTTTTAACCCCCGGGGCATGACTCGAGTGTCTACGACATGTCGAGAGTGGTCGACCAGCGTTGAACCCTCTCAGGGTTCCTATGGCACCAAGACTGCCAGAACAGAGGCCCTCGCTATGCATGTAGCGAATCAGAATAGGAAATGAGGGGTTCGTTAAAAATAAGTCAGAAATAAGGGTAGGCAATAACGAAAACCTCGGAAAGCAAAGGGGAGGATGAGGTAGGTCATTGAAATAGATAAATAGTTTGAAAAGAAAGAAAGTGGAGAAAAAATGCCTGCCGGGTGGAATCCGATCCCACGGATCCCACCCGGCGATCCGTGCTATCCGTGGGATCTTTGGGACCCGGCGATCCGGTGGGATCCGAAAAAGGAGGTCCCCTTCACCCCGTGTAGTCCGAGTTTCGCTGGTTACCACCCCCAAGCGCAGGACACAAAAATACCTTAACATAATACCCCAGAAAGTGGAGGGGAAATAGCCCCGCCGGTAGCGTAGTGGTCATCGCACCAGACCGGTATTCTGGAGGTCGTGGGTTCGGATCCCACCCGGCGGGCATTTTTTCTCCACCTTCTTTCTTTCCAAATTCTTTATCTGTTTCAATGACCTACCACATCCTCCCCTTTGCTTTCCGAGGTTTTCTTTACTGCCTACCCTTATGTCTGTCTTATTTTCAACGACATAATATATATATATATATATATATATATATATATATATAAAATGTAAAGTATGAAGTACCAGGCAGCTTGTATAATATTTAAAGAATGTGCCCTCGGCAAAACAAGATTTCTTTCGTCGTTTTGACCGGAGACCGCTTTGGCGAGGGTAAACCAAAGAAAAACTGTATTCAAACAATTTTCGTAATGGATGATGCTATATGTACTACGTAGTGAAGTCCCACCGGAAATTGCTATACGCACTACCCATATAGCGCCATCTATGAGGCGCTGTCAGAAATGCTCCCGAGCTTGCTTGGTGGCGGGCTGACGCGACCTCCGTACGGTTTCGTCACGGCAAAGTTGGCGGCTGTGGTACATGGGGTACGTGAAATAGATTATGGCTGCCAACAGGGCCGTTTACGACATGTTTGAGCTTTTAATCGAGGCAGGAAGGGAAATTACGCGGGCAGCTGGTGCACAACATACGGTTAAGACGGTGTTGATCAACATACGTATGTGGGTCGGGCCGGCCCGCGTCATTTCTTGTTTATTTTTGTTTTAGAGTTTTGTGTAAGCAAGTATGTGT
This sequence comes from Haemaphysalis longicornis, assembly GCA_013339765.2. Lineage (NCBI taxonomy): Eukaryota > Metazoa > Arthropoda > Arachnida > Ixodida > Ixodidae > Haemaphysalis > Haemaphysalis longicornis. The sequence goes on along the minus strand of JABSTR010000445.1, from coordinate 32,738 downwards.
AGCCCGAAGGCTGTTCATTCCTGGGTATTGCCAACTCTCTAAATAATATCCCACGGCGGCTTTATTCGCCTTAATAAGATTTATCAGGCGCCAGATTGGTCAGATCTCTCATGGTCTCTCATAGCTGCAGGGGGTACAATGTCTCGGGTTCGATTCCCGGCAGCCAAGGCTGCGTTGAATTTACGATAAAGGCGAGAAAAATCACTGTGCATACCGATTGTTTCGATCAACACTAAAGATCCCTGAGTGAGATGTCTACAACGCTGCCCCCGTGCCTCTTAGCGCGTTGGTGGTTCGACGGCGCCCAAAACACCAGTTTTAATTGACTTCGCAGCAGTTAACTAAGCATGTTTCTACTCGAAACTCCTGAGTACAAACGGGGAGAATGAACGTGCACCTGTGCTCATATGTGTTTGTACACCTTGCCTCGAGCTGTTAAAGTTGGCTTTTCCGCATGGCGGTTAAGCGGTGCAAGAAAGTCACCGGGGCTAAATATGATATATAGTAAGAAACGCTTCTGATGTAAAGCAGCTCATCCATAGTGTTTAAGAAACGCTTAGGACACATTCTTTTGCAGTTTGACCTTTAAACGTTTCACACCCCTTCTCCCACTCGGCCTTCTTTTGGTAAATAAAGGCGCTTTCACATGCAGACACAGGCAAGGAAACAGGAAGATGTATAGAACTTTTATCTGCATTCTTTCACGTACATAATGTCACATGCTAGCAGTGCCATTTGTCCACCACGTTTTACTTTGTGCATTGTAACAGTTTCTTACCAAGATCCAAAGACTCGCCTACGAAATTTCACATCACGAATGGTAAAAAAAAATTCTCTGTAAATTATGTGGAAGCAATGCCCATCTCTTCATTGTTGACACTTTCTAGTTTATCAGAGCTGCTGCAACCAAGCGTCATGTTACATTTATAAACTAGGAAATAGAGGAAAGAGGCCATTTCTAAGCATAAGGAATTATATTGATTAGCATCTGCGTTGTTTGAATTGTATGTTTTCCAACTGGCAGGGCAGCTGCTATTATTTCTATGCACATAAGATGCCCATGATTTTACTCCAGTATGGGACTCTTAGGTGGTTACATGCTGATAAAAGAATTCTGTGCTATCTTCATTCATACACTGCAACTCGTCCGTGCTCATGGTGAGCATGCAGGCTGCAAGTGTGACGCTTAGCATGGTAAACGTCAGGCGACGTCTGCTCAGTTGTAATGAGAATATGTCTACTCCAGAATGCTGAAATAACTGAATCAATCGTGAAAAACAGTCAACTCAAAACAACCTGAAAAAAAAAAAGAAGCACCCTCCACCCTAAAAGAAAAAGAAGACAAGAAGAAACGAGTTAACTATTTTACATTGCTTTCAGGATATCCAAAAATGTCTTCATGCAGAAGGTCCAAGAAAGGCTGTTGTTTCTTACACTTTCAAAAAGACATTAACACTGCCATTGTTTTACAATATAAAGTAAATTTTTATTACACCATATGCTCAGCTTCAGTTGGTGTTGTCCTTTGTGGGTGACCTGTAAAACCAAAGGTGCAATATAATTAACAATACGGCTGTGTTCCTTCTATACATGATAGAAAAAGAGCAAAAAATATACATGGCAAAACCCAGGACCTTTGCTGCGTTGTTTCTTCATTTTGTGTTATTTTTTGTCCTACTGGCCCAATTTCAATTCTTGAAACCAACTTTCGTGAAAAACCTATTGAGCATGATTTTCCATAACAAGTCTTATTACGTGTAATGGCTGCGCAATACTTTTTGCCTGAATGTAAATGTGGCTAAGAAATTTCTTTATTATTATTTTGAAGCAGCCAGTTTTTATTGCCATTCACAGAAATCGGGGCAGATGGTGCAGAACTGTATGCGACCACACAGTGTAAAGTGGTGTCCAATTTTTTTGCAAATCACTTGTTAGCCCAACTGGAACCATACCACATACAGGAGCTGTCGTAGTCTTTGACATAGCCTTAGAAATTGACGTGAACCTTTTTACTGATATCCTTTTTTTGCTGCTTGGTGCTGTTTACAGTAAGAACTACATTTTTTTAGGAAAAAGGAATTGCCACCCAAAGAAAACCACTTCTGATTCAAAAAATTGAGCCCATCTCCCCGCGAGGGGGACTCGAGTAAATGCGTCGCATAGCGGGTGGGTGTATTGCGTTAAGGTTTAGTGTTTGGGGAGTTGGTGGTAGTGAATGCGTTGTATCAGCAGCTTCTTGACGTAGTTTGAATGAGTCAAGGATATAAGGCGCGTTCGTAGCCTCCCATTATGTGTCGGCTTTGTGGCGCAGTGGGTAGAGCACAATGTACATTGCGTTCCGCCCGCAGGGTCGAGGGATCGAAACCAGGCGGCGGATAGTTTTTTTTTATATAGTGTAGGGGGAGGGGTGCGGACTACGACTACGGACGTCAACGCGGGTGACATCGTGAGTTACTGAAATGCTCTGCATTTAATAGCAATGTACAAGATTAGAATCATACTGCAGAATGGGAACGTATACATGTTGCACCCCCCCCCCCAAGCTACCCCAGCACTCGCACCCTCCCCCTATTCCCTCTGTCTCTTCCTTCGTGAAACTGGATTTGCCGGCCCCCTCAAGATAAAATCCTGCTGACGCCCATGCTTATACATGAGGAACCAATAAAGTGTGCCGCTGGCCGAATTCGTTCTCAATGCATAAATAGGAGGCTGATTCAAAGAGAAACGATAACAAAAAGGCACGGGTGCCTTCATGGTCTGTTTCACAACTTTCACTACAACTTGGAACGATGTTTTGGCCCTGAGAAAGATATACGCCTCCATGCCTATTCGGCACTAGGAAGCGGATCCAAGCATCACCACTGACTCCCCCCATCTCCTATCATTACTAATAGCTTCACACTTGTTGATTAAAAAAGTGCTTGTCCTTATGCGTCATCCCACTTGTAACAATTGCATGCAACGAATTTAACAAGGCGAGGGGAAACCCGCTGAAGGCATACAATACGCGTTCGCACCGTTCAGTTGCACGGGCCGGCTGAAGGACCCACGCGACATGCATGCATGCTCGCGCATCGGCTGGAAAGGCTGGTGACGGAAATATAAGCTCGGCGGTCGACGCGGATCTCCTACCTCAACATCAGTAAAGCAAGCGTTACGGGACAAACCAACGAGGCCAGAAATACCTACATTCAGATTGGGCAAGCCGTCTTCGAACCAACTGCAGTGTGTTGATGGTGCGATCGGCAAGTTGCCACGCCAGCTTGACGGCCCTGGCGCGAATCGTGTGCATCAGCCCGGCCCACGACTCAAGACTTGCGCTTTATTACCGTGATTTGTCGCAACAAGATAGGTGGGATCGATCCATCCATGGGTCGGTCAAAAGCGTCGAAAAGCAGCCATATCGACCGTCCGAACGCTTGAGACCACGTACGTTAAAAACACACAAAAAAAGTGTTTCTGACAGCACCCATAGATGGCGCTATATGGGTAGTGCGTATAGCAATTTCCGGTGGGACTTCACTACGTAGTACATATAGCATCGTCCTTTCGTAATATTCATACTGTAAATTACCCATACATCACCAAAAACGTCTGCTAATCACATTCTTGATAAAAGCTGGCACTCCGGCTGAAACGTCGAAATAGATTTTGTTGTTTTTCTTTTCGATGTGATGTTGTCTTATATATATTGCTATTCATAATCCCCCTATTTATGCCAACTTCCCGATGAAGGCCTCTTCCATTGACCAATTTCCCAACTATCCTGCGGTGCGCGAATCCAATATAATATTTAGTATTTACACTGAATTCCCTTTTCACATCCCTCCATACTTCACTCGGTAGCACCTCCGTTACCCTTCTGGTCAATCGGTTGCCAGGTATCCTTATTTTATGTCGAGCTCAACTCTTAATTTTAATTTGAGCGAATATGTCTTCCATTATATTTGGCTCCATAGTGCTATACACTTGATTATTGTCCTTAAGCTTTACTTTATCAAGGTTCATACCGCTATCATATCTTACTTGACCGCCTGCCCCCAACTGCAGCCATAGAGTAAACCTCAATCATGAAATATTTATTTCATCCAATAGGGCTATTCCAGATTAAGAGTGACATAGCAAGTGAGGTGCAGCAGTGGCTGGCTTCTAGCTTGGACTCATCGACCCTACTAGTGATACTGCAACTTACTTCTACTGACTCTCCCGTTCACGTCGACCTTCAGCTCTTTGCTTCAGTAAAGGGTGCTACTTCGATTACAAATACTTTCGCGGCATTTCTGCAAGGTTTTGAATCCGGCTACTGAATCTAGACCAAAATGTGTCCAACTTTAAAACTGGCGTCAAGACGGCGGAGTGGGTAGGGACAGAGGTAGCAGCTACATTACTGCCTTGTTCATCATTGATAATTTTATCGTAGCCAGAGATGATCATTCCATACTCGTGTTCTACTTTTCTCCGTACTTATGCAATCACTTTTTGCGTCACTGCGTTTCTGGAAAAAGGATGACTAAGTGTAAACTGAGAACGTCGCGCAAACACCCGACTTGGCGTCTGCTTTCGAAGAACGCCTCAATGCCCGTTGACGCTCAGACAAGGCCACGTTACCCGTCCTATCGCCGTATACGGGCGTCGGTCGCGACGGAATCACTCAGACATTTTCGTTTTCTTGTTTTGCGCTCCAAGATAACCGGGTCTTCTTTCCTCCAACTGGCGACTTTACGCCCAGTTTTCTTTTATTTCTTTTTTTTTTTTTTTTGCGGATTCATTTCACTGTTTCATAGAGTCCAGAACAACAGCTAAGAGTCAGGCGGAAATTTCTCCTGTGCTGTAAGTGTAACGTCATATCGTTGCAGGAAAAGTCGAACACTCGCTCGTTGTGTCACCAACGTGGTTAATAGACGCGGGTCTGTAATTTGCGATCTTTGAGGTCTCCACAGTAAGGTGAAAAAGTCTTGATACTGGTGCCATTTCTGCATCTTTGTTGAAAATGACTGAATATGAGGGTGTAACAACATATGAAAAAATTAGTTGAACACTGTTAGAGGTTATCGTGGATGTGCTTCGCGGCAACTCACCTAAATGACCAATCACTGCGGCCAACACAGTCCATTCCGTCATTTATTAAGCTTAACATAACCTTACTCGAACTTAGCGCATTGTGTAACATTCCGGGACCCCTTCCCTTACATTTCCGAGATGAATGAATGAATTTTTTGTTACTAAGAATAACAAAGGAAAGTTCACCAGCAGGCGTAGTTTGTCTCACCGAAGGGTGGACAACGGAAGACTCGCTGGTGAAGGAGTGTGGGGGACGGGAAAGACAGAGGGGGAGGAAAGGGAGACGGAAGATGAGAGAGAAAATAGTATTCTGAGGCTAGGCTCGAATTTGAAAAGTATACCCTGTTTATTTCAGTGACACACATGTGGAGCGCGTTATGGTAAACCAAAACCTCTGGGATTTTCAAGCCAATTCTATCACTTAGATGCGCGTCCTTTTTTTCGCTAATCGTTGGACGTAGAAACTTTTGATCTTACTTTTTTAGATTGTTAACACAATTGTCAAAATATTGTCAACACGGTAGGTGGCTATTACCATGTGCTGCAACAACTGCAGTTCGCAAGCACACCATCGAGAAAAAAAAAAGAGATAGTAAAAAGCGGCCACTTCGCTTGTTGAATATTTGTTTCCGGAAGACTGGATATGAGGAAAAAAACGCATTTGCAACAATATCTTCTGACGTTTCGTTATTAAGCCACTGAGGTTTTATGCAGCTACATGTGGTTTCGGATACGTTCACGCAGTCATTCTAAGTGCGAGCAACCGGCGCCCGCCTCATCGTGTAGACTTGTCAGTGTATACCGAGACAAAACGGCAGCAGGTACAGCCACGGACAAATGAAATGGTACCACGGAAATATGAACCAAAGCACACAAATAACGCGATTTCTTTTTAGGAAAGTCAAAATGACGCGTGGCCTAATTACAAAAACAAAGTTGGGAAATGTGGCTTTCCCAAATATACCAATAGCGTGATATTATTGCGCCTCCACGAACAATTTTTTCATCGTGTTATTTTTCAATTTTGCGGGACAATTGCGACTGGTGCAGTTGGGTTTATGAGAAATTATCGTGTTTGCATGAAGCAGTCGCGTCATCTTTTTGACGCCCATGGCGGGCCTAACTGACTGGACGTCTGTAATGGGGATTCATTTGCACCATCATCAGACAATATTGTTGGCCCACGTCATTCTTGCTCATAACACCACGCAGAACAAGTGGCGACTGAGTGAGATACGGAGTTCTTCTTGAATGGTTAATACATGTTAATACGTTTTCACGATTGTCATACATTCTAGGCCTGTTCTCAGCAAGGCGATATGGGCCCCGCGGTTGCAATAGATTGCATGCGCCACCTTTTTGCATGCGCCACCTGTAGTAACCGAGATGCTTGATTTTTAAGAGACAGCTGCGGGCAATTACTTCTGGAAGAAAGAAGTTTCGAGGCCTCGATACATCCTACATTCTTGCGGCTCCAAAATCTGATTTCCTCGCAGAACGGGAAGCAAGTAATGAAGAAAGGCTTTGTGTTGTTAAGGTTGATTGTACGCGTAGTCACGGGCCTCATGTCGCAGAAAATCTGGCATCGTCGGTGACGCTGACCGCGAGCGAAAAAATTGGCCGTGTATCCGCTTGCTTCACTACAAATGTAGCAGAAAGGCGATAGTCGTCTGCCGCCCCTGCCGCGTGTAGCCCATTCGCTGACGCTACCATCTAGTAACGTTAAACACCCCTCACGCTCTTCCCCTTACTCTCTCACTGCTCTCGTGATAAATTTAACGGCGTTTTTTTTTTTTTTTTTGGTTTCCTTCTTCAATGGAATTCAATTTTCCCGCCTTCGCAGTCCTTACGTGTCATCTCCCGCGACAGCGCGCATCTTTCTCTCTATCTTTTGTTTCTTGTTCCCCCTGGAACAGCGCGAGTGGAAGCCCTGTTCTTTTTCTGTCTGCTTTTATCGCGGACGTGCTTGATCCTTTCTGCACAATTTATAACATTTGTAACGCCTTGTTTTTCACTTGCTATCGTAATAACCAACCCAACATATATTCCTGATTGTAAGGTTTAACGCGCCGACGCAACGCAGGCGAACTAAAACTCAACATATATTCTTAACTTGACATACATCTTAACATATATTCTTTGATTGATTGATTGATTGATTGTGGGGTTTAACGCGCCGACGCAACGCAGGCGATGAGGCGCGCCGTAGTGGAGAGCTCCGGATTAATTTTGACCACCTGGGGATATTTAACGTGCGCCGAAATCTCGTACACACGGGCGTTTTTGCTTTTCGCCTCCATCAGAAAAGCGGCCGCCGCGGCCGGGAATCGAGCCCGCAACCTCGTGCTCAGCAGCGCAGCGCCTTAGCCACTGAGCCACCGCGGCGGGTTAACATATATTCTTAACTTAACTCAACATATATTCTTAACTAAGTACTAACATTTTGCCACAAATGTCTCCGAGGTTTCCTTGCGCTAAATTACGGGGACACGTATGACTTGCGCCAGCCGCTTCAGGAGGTTCGAATGACTCTGCCTATATATTGTAATATACAGACAGACAGACAGACAGACAGACAGACAGACAGACAGACAGACAGACAGACACACTAAAATCTCGTGTTTAGGTAGTCCAAAAAAGACTATCCTCTTTAAAATCGCGTTACGTCACCTTGCGGCGTTGTCTGAAACCCCCAGAATTGTAAGCGTTTCATGGCATCTCTGTCGAGCTTTTCAAGAACCAGAGCTCAGCCATTGTTCGCTAGAGCGCTTCGAACCACTTTATTCACGGATTTCATTCAATCGATAAGCCCCGCAAAGTGATTATCTCGGAAAGAACGATACATGCTTGCTTGTCTGGTTCGCGGACAACAAGAGTAGCCCTCGTGCATTAAGTTGGATATCATAGGTATAAGCGAGGTTAGAAGAAAAGCGAGAATGCCTCATGGAGTTGAGTAGTGGGCATATTCTATTCTACCGAGGACCTCACGAAAAGAAAGAACACGGGGTGGGATTTTCAATGCACTGAGAGATAGCAGAGAACAAAAAGAATTCTTCAGTATTAACGAAAGGGTCGGAGTCGTTGTGATCAAGCTGAACAAGCAATACAGGTTAAAGATAGTACAAGCTTATGCACCGAGCCGATATATCTATGACGAGGTGGTAGATAGATAGAAAGGTTATGCTCAATTAATAAGGCGAAATCTCAAATTAAACATGGTTAAATTATGTAAAGTAATAGAGTGTCACTGGCAGTCTGTCATGCGGTAGAAGCAGGGTGATTTACTTCAAACAGCTCCTTCTATCCACACATTACTTTTATTTGTTTCATTAGTTTCTTTAGATTACCGTCTCATTAATTTATAGTCTGTAACTCTATCAGCATGTGTGTGAACTTCAGAAATCGGAGGTTTTGTGAACTTTTGGGAATGCGCATCATGTTATGTGTATATGGTGTTTTCTTTTTTGTTTTGTCTTTGGATAAAGAGTTGCCTCTTGTATTGCCACTCAGCGAGAATCCTGAGTCTGCCGTGATCCGCCCACAAGTGATTTGCGCTTCTGCGGGAGCGAAAGGTACACTGAAATTTACCGTGAAATGAAGTTGCATGTACTATGTATGTATGTATGTATGTATGTATGTATGTATGTATGTATGTATGTATGTATGTATGTATGTATGTATGTATGTATGTATGTATGTATGTATGTATGTATGTATGTATGTATGTATGTATGTATGTATGTATGGATGGATGCATGCATGTATGCATGTATGTATGTATGTATCTACGAAGACGTGGAATCAGCAATGAACAGTGGAACACAATTGACGATTGTGATGGGAGACTTTAACCGCAAAAGTAATTGAAAAAAGTAGGAAAAGGGGCAGTGGGAAACTTTGGAATAGGCACTCGCAATAGTTACGGAGATACACTGGTTGGATTTGCGGAAAGAAATAACCTGAGGCTAATGAACACATTCTTTTGCAAACGAAAGAGTAGGAAATGGCCATGGAAAAGTGCCAACGGGAGAACAAAAAACGGAATTGAAAGTATTTTGTTTTAAGTGACAACCCAGGTATTGTGCAAGACGGCAAGGTACTGAGCAAGATTCGGAGCAACGACCGAGGATGGATACGTGCAAAATAAGGCTCAATCTCAAAAGAGAGCAACGGAAACTAGCGATAAGTACGAAGCAAGCCATGTAGTCGGTCAGAACCAGGTCGCAGGAGTTTTAAATAACTATACAGGATAAATTCGCGCTTTTAACACATGAGAAACAAGATAGCGTTGACACGCTAAATGACAACTTAACCACGGCAATCACAGACTCAGCAGTAGTTGTTGGAGAAGCAGCGTGCAGGAAACGTAATAGCAAGCCAACGCAGAAAACAAGTAAACATATAGCGAAACGTAAGAACATGAAATTGTCGAGTGCGATCGATCAAACTGAATTAGCGGATCTGTCAAAATTGATTATTAAATGTAAAACGAAGGACATTCGTGCGTACAACATGGCAGTGATTGAGAAAACGCTAAAGGCCGGGGGAAGCTTGAAGGCAGCGAATAGGAAGCTGGCTGTTGGCAGAGACAGAATGTATGCACTCAGAGACCAACAGTGTAACATTAAGCGCAATATGGACGAAGTAATAAAAGTAGCATAACGACAGTTATGCTACTTTTGCTATTAGCACAACGCCAGCGGCGTTGGACCAGAAGAAACTACTGAACCCACAAGCTTAGCTTGCGATGTCCCGCTAGTAACTAAAGAGGAAGTAGAAAAGACACTCAAGGGTATGAAAAGAGGAAACGCTGCAGGCGGAGGCGGCATAACCGTGGACCTTTTGAAAGAGGGTGGATATATTGTACTGCAAAAACTTGCAAAACTATTCTCGGCATGCTTACGGACTTTAAAAGTACCCATAGCCTGGAAAAACGCCAACGTAGTTCTGATTCACAAGAAGGGAGATAACCAATATCTTAAAAATTACAGACCGAGCAGTCTACTGCTACTTGTTTACAAGTTGTTCACGAAGGTAATAGTTAACCGCATAAGCGACGGCCTAGAATATCAACAACCCAGGGAACAGGCTGGGTTTAGAAAAGGATACTGTACAGTGGAACACATCCATGTCATCACTCAAGTGATAACAAAATCCGGCTAATATAATAAATCCCTTTAAATTAAATTGATAGACTCTGAAAAATCGTTTCATTGAATAGACACCGGATCAGTGATGGCAGCGTTAAAAAAACAAGCAGCACAAGAGACCTATATAGGACTCCTAGACGACATATATGACGAATGGACGGGCAGGATAATCCTACACAAGCAAAGCGGGAAGTTCCCCATACAAAAGGGTATGATACAGGGAGATACGATTTCCCAAAAATTGTTCACAGCATGTCTGGAGGAGGTATTCAGGAATCTGAACTGGACAAACGCAGGATTACAGATAAAGGGGGGATACTTGAGCCATTTGAGGTTTGCAGACCACACAATCTTGCTCAGTGAATCGGCAGAACAACCGAAAAAAATAATTAAAGATCTACGATCAGAAATCTTCGCAGTGCGGTTAAAATTAGATACGAATCAATCATAAGTAAGGATAAATAAGCATGCTGAAAGGGCCCTCTTCAGCACAGGTCGCGAAACACCAGAACAAGTAGAAGAATATAACTACCTTGGCCAGATGGTCAGTGCTGACCCCAACCCCGAAAAAAAAAAATTCGATGCAGAATAGGAATGAAAAGTGAGCTACCTCTATCCCTAAAAAAGAAATTATCCGATTGATTGTAGTGTTTAATGCGCCGAAAGAACTCAGGCGATGAGGCGCACCGTAGTGGAGGGCTCCGGTTTAATTTTGACCACCTGGGGATCTTTAACATGCGCCGGAATCTCTAACACACAGGCGTTTTTGCTTTTCGCCTCCACCAGAAAAGCGGCCGCCGCGGACGGGAATCGAACCTGCATCCTTGAAAGAAATTATTCAATCAATGCGTTCTACCGGTGATTACGTATGGAGCGGAAACTTGGCGCCTTACTAAATAACTGGAAAGCAAACTTAAGTCGACTCAAAGAGCCACGGAGCGAAAATTGATAGGAGTAACACTTAAAGGAGTACTGGCACAAAATTTCAAAGCTGAGATAACTATGTAAAGAGCTTCCTTTTTATCAGGAGACATCTCCAAGCAAGTTTCAACAGCACCCGTTGGGCGAAACATATTTAAAATCCATTTTAATTTTTGCCCGCACGAGAAAGCCCAGAGCGGGCCGACATGACATCATCTGCTACTTGCCCCAAACTGCCGACGTCGGGGCTCCCGTGACGAAGCCGGCGCGCTGGCTGTGGTTGGCGAGCGCTGCTCGGGCGTGTGTACACGTCATGGTTTTGGGACTGACGGCATGGTGCCCGGGCCAATGGGGACGCCGAAGACCTCGGCCGGTCCGGGTGCGCGCTTCCAGAGCGGCAGCGATACGGCAAGAATGGTGACGCCACGTGATACCTCCTGTCATGGCGGCCGCTCGGCGTTCGTTTTGTCGAAACCGAAACTGACACGAATAAACGACGCCGTAAATGAATGCTTACGCTGCGCTCGACCGTATAATCTGCCATTCTATGATTAGTGGGCTGGTAGGCACGCATAGCAGCGAAAAAAACGGAACACGAAAATTTCGTGTCAGTACTCTTTTAAGAACAGGAAGCGAGCATCCTGGATCAGGGAGAGTACTGGAGTAGAAGATATAGTTCAAATTAACGAGAAGAAATGGACTTGGGCTGTGCATGTAGTGAGACGACTGACAGCAGGTGTACCCCGAGAGTAACAGAATGGACACCGAGACGGGACTAGAAGAAAAAGGAAGGCTATTAACTCGATGAAGAGACAAAATAAGAAAATTCGGTAGTCAGGAATAGACTCGGGCCGCCCAGGACAGGCGCGGGATGGACGTCAGTGGGAGAGGCCTTCATCCTGCAGCAGACCAAAATAGGCTGTGGATGATGATGACGATGATGCATCGACCGACGGCGTGCAAGCAGGATGCGGAATCTTTTCACCACTCGCGGGCGCCGTGTGTGACAAGTGAAGGATGCGAACGGGCTCCAATAGCGACATCGCATTCCACTCTTAAAAGAGAAGCTTAAGAGACCTCCGCATTTTTAAGTATATTTTCGACATCCCAATATATGATTTGTAAAAAAAACATTGTTACACGGATGGTAGGTGTAAGAAACCAAAAAACAGATAACCGCTTTTGCATAGCGCCCTGAAGAAAAAAATTTAATCTGGCTTTGTAAATTATTCAGCCTGGTCTTCAGAAGTGGGAGAGGCATGATGACAGAACTACTTCTGAAAAGTAATGAAATTCAATCGCATTACTAAATACTTGTCTCACAATTGGTCCAACGTATTTATAGGTTATTGCAAATTAGTAGCCTCAAAATGTAGTCCGAATAAATACAAATGACTTTTGTAAAGTAATGAATTAGATTTTATTACTATTTATTTTTACTATAAAACAATGCTTTTTTCTCTCGTAAGGCACTAAATCTGCTTAAGGCGACGGAGCCGCAGTGATCTTCGAGTTCAGTGTCTGAATCCTTGATCCAATCTAAATTAAAACTGTTTGCCCTACCTCAATTCGAAAAACTTCACGTAAAACAGGGGTAGTGTAAACACGAGCAGAGACACGCGAGCCCTCATGAACTACTGGTAAAGTTTTATAACAACTGGAAATAAATAAAGATAGAATGCCTTACAATGTGTTGCCAGGTCTACGATATTTCAGCTGATTTACAGATTTTGGGGGCTGTCATCTCTTTCCCTGATAAAACTTCCCTGCAATTTGCTGGCTTCGGTGCAAATAACGTCGGAAGACGATAGCGTTTCTGCCGCCTTTGCCACGTAACGTTCTCTCCTCCATCCTTCTTCCAGCCTCACGCTCTTTTCTTTCCGTATTCATCCTTCCATTCACCTGCCTTTCATTCCCACCCCCCTCTCAGTCCTACCGTTCCCCTACCTATGTTTCCTGCTCCCCTCTACTCGCATCCCCTTACTACGTCCCTGATTTCTTTTCTCTCCCTTTGTTCTCCACCTTTCTACTCGAACATCCTTCCCCTCGCGCTGCTAAAATCATCTTCTCCTCTTTCTTCTCCTGTTGCTCTTGCCAGTACATTTTCTCCTCCTCCATGCCTTCCCTCGGCTTCTCGTTTCTTCCCTCTTTCCCATCTTTTTTTTCCTTTTCCGCATTCCTTAGTTTTTCTTCCGCACTCCCTCTCCCACTCGTTTTTCTTTCACCCATTCACATTTATCCTGTGCATCACCACCCTCATCTCACTTATCCACTATATAAATTTCTACTCATATGCGCAAAGTATAAGGACGGGATAAGAAATCTCAAAGCACAAAAACACATAGCACAACTGGTGACACATCCGACAAGCAGGTACATGATTTCGGGTTCCCCTCTTGCAGCGACATGTGCGAATTTACACATTAAAAAGTTTCCCGAGTGGAAGTAGATACGTGACAACATTTGATCGAGCGACTCGTACAATGCTCTCTGTTCCCTTCTGTGGCTTCTGGTCGCCGTTGGCGCTTGTGAGGCGTAAGCGTCAGGGGCTGGCAAAATCACATACACATTGATTCCACATTTGATTCGTCACCCTTATTCTACATTCTTATTCTACATTAGTTCTGCACCCGTTATAGCCTCGTGTTGATATATAACGAGGTAGGGTACGTTGGGGCGCCGGAATAGGCCACGGTGGGGCCATGGCTAAAACAAGCGATATGCTCTTTTGTACTAGAAGTTATCAGCCGATCACCCTGTCTCGCTGTTTGAGTTATAGTTTCCCAGAAAAAATAATATAACAAGGATAACATATACATCCTGGAATACAATGGGGTCCTCTATAGTTCACAGGATTTTTTTTGGCCGGAAATATTGCGAATTACAACCTCGTAGCCCTAGAATCTTGTTTCAAAAATGCCTTCGTGCATAAGCAGTATTGTATGTGCATATATCTATAGTTGATGACAGGGTAAGAATGCAGCTCCGCCCACAAGCGTTGTTTGGCCGCTAGCTGACTCTCCGCGGTTAGAAAAAATAGTTCGTTATATTGCAGCTGTTTATACCCATGATTACTAATATGAGCGGCTGACAGTATAACCATGATTATGATGTCGTTTATATATGTTTCATTCCGAAGAATGAATGATTTTCACAGGAAAAAGAAAAAGTCATCCTCATTGAAAACTGGCTCAGGAGAAAAAAAATTACTCACTAAAACAAAGGTTATTCTTAGAGAAACTATTTCCGGTGTATTTTATGCTTAAATCAAAGCTATCTGTGATTGTTTTACTGTTCGACAACAGAAATAAACATATAAACAACGCGCACACAATTTTTTGGGTCTGAATAGTTCGAATTTCGACCGCTGCACGTCGCTTAGCCGTCGTCTGCTTGGAGAAACATAATCAAAATAATGGTCGTCGTTATATTTTGTCGGGCTCGTCGCAGTTCGACTATTTTCTTCACTTCGCGTGTGCATCATTGTCAAGAAATATAGTCGGTACAATATCTTCCACAGCCATCATCACCGCTAAATCAAGCGTCGTAAACGCAGGGTGGAAGAAAGGGGCGGTTCGTCGCCGCAATGGCTGGATGCAGTGCACGGACTGTGTAAGCCCAGGGTGAAAAGGAAACCAGCGGCGAAAATTCATCGGTGTCTTTCAGAAATCGGCCGCGATATCAACGGGCCACGCATTGTTCTATGCGACTGTTTCGAACGTAGTGACGCACTGCAAACACCTATCGCGGCGACGCACGCAACCGTGGAGGTCGCGATGCCGCATAAGGTGTCCTGCCTTGCGAAATCAGCTGTAGGTGCGAAGAAACAAGCGTTATTTTATTCCGCTTAAACGAGACGACAACACCGTATGGCGCGAGCAGAGAACTGCGGGATGTGAAACGTTACAAGACTAAGCATTTCTACTTCACGAGACACGCGAGTAGCAAGACGCTCTACGACAGTTGGTTAGATTGATTGACAGTATACAGTGTCATGCTTTCAATCCAGGCGACCATTTCCGAGGTGTTTCCCGGCGATGTAATAAAAGAGCTGCCGGCGTTTCTTTAGTGTCATATCACCACCGCGCAGTTCACAGTGGAATGATAACGCAGAAAACCCCAACTGACGGTGATAATGATAGCAAAACACCCTTAAGCACTAGCAGCCGCCTAAAAAAAATTACTGTTGCGAGCTTTTATGAAAAAAAAAAAAAACGATAGTGACCTACAAATGCATCGTCCGAAGTTCATTTCCAAGTTGTGCTACATTAAACTTTCATTGGCTTTACACTGATGTGCAGCAGCCTACCGTGAAGATATTTTTATTATTGATGAGGCTTTTTGAAATAGCATACATAAAGAAAATATTCGGTTCAACATGTAGTTGCTTTGCAGCCTCTCATGTCAAGCTTTTGTGGAAGCATTTTAATTTCTGATAATCTTCCCGAAGCCAATAATCTTCACCTGTGTACACCAAACAGTGACGTAGAACACTGACTGCCCCATACCAAACCTGAAACAACGTGCATGCAAATTCTTACTGCACCTATTTAGACAACCACACTCAACAGGCCCAATGATTATGAGTATGAACATGAGATATAAGTGAATTATTTAAAAATGTGCCGACATCTCCATGCAAGCATTAAATTTTATCCACTTCTGCAACCAATCAGAGCACCAAACTGGAACAGGGAGAAGAAATATTTAATTCTCACTGCCCCTTGTCAAGGTGTCATGGGCTACTGCACAAGCATTTTCTATTCTTACCACACTTTCCAGCCAGCAGCAGCAAAGTGGCACCCTGAAAGTGCTGAAAAGCCTGATATTGGATCCATTTTGATTTGCTGCACCAGTGTTTTCAATGCTAATGCAGCTTTAAAGCCAAAAGCAACAGTGTGTACGTGAAAAGCAGTGACATCACAGCGTGAGGTGTGGCATGAATTCATTCTAACGTACTAAATAAGCATCTTCAACTCTCACCACAACTTCATGGCCAAAAACTACAATGTGTGTGCGAGAGAAGCAGCGATTTCATAGCCTGAAAGTGTGGCATGAATTTATTCTAACGTACTATGTAAGTGTCTTCAACCCTCACCACAACTTCATGGCTAGAAGCTACAATGTGTGCATAAAAAGCAGCGACATCACAGCTTGAAGGCCTGGCATAAACACATTCCAACGTATTTTATTAGAGCTTTCACTTCTTACCATAGCTTTCTAGTCAGAAGGAACAGTTCAACCTTGCAAAGGAGTTACATAGCATCTTGAAGAAGTGACGTAAAATCGTTGCGACCTGCTGAGTAAGTTTTTCCAATTTTTACTGCGTCTGAACCAGCTGGAAGCAACAGTGCGCACAGAAAGCAGCGACATGACACTCTGGAGGCCTGAAGTTGAACCATTTTGATATGCCGCATCACTGCTTTCTATTATTCTTGCAGCTGTATAACCAGAATCAACAGTGCATGCTTGAAAAGTATGAACATAGCATTCTGAAGGGGTGACATACCTCATTTCTACCTGATACACAAGTGTTAGCAATTATTACTGCAGCTCTTCAACCTGAACCACCTTCAGTCACTGTTTGAAGGCTCTCCACAGTTGCTGGAACAATAAAAACATCTAAAAGTGGGAAGCGGTGTTGAATCTAAATTAAAGTATGCTCCATGATAAGACGCTCAAACATGTCCTCCACTCTGTATAATAACAGTCTATCATGACAGAGACACTGGAAATCTGAATGTCTGCCAATACACTGTAACCCCTTTGTTGAAACTTAAACTGCACAAGCACCAAAATGCAATCATTAAACTACAGCCATCACTATGAAACACAGCTGCAATAGACAAATTTTTATAACTCATAAAGCCCATCACACAAACTGCATGAAAATAAAGGGAAGATAAACTATTGGTTCATTCCTACTAAACGCATTCAGCTATTTCAAAACAACTTTACATTCACGACACTTATGAGAAATTCCACACTGCACACGAAATACGCAGCCTCAGTACATGCATAGTCAGTTTCTCTGATCCCATCGCCACTTAGTGTAGCGATGGGAACATACGCACCATAAGCTTAGCAGGCATAATAAAAAGCTGCGCGCATGTGTATTTTTGGCAATGTATAAAAAACTACGTGGTCATGTTGCGGGGCCACACATTTCCGGCTTCCTTCAACGACGTGGTTCAAAATCCACCAATCATGCAGTTTCGATGTTTATTTAGCCCTCTTATACGTTTCAAAAATGCTACTGATGATTACGACCAACCAATGAGTCAAGAAACGAAACGCAACCACATTTGATTACCTCAACAATACTCGCACTCGTTCATACTTTTGTATGTTCGATAATGTGCCCATTGGCACAAACAGAACGCCATAGGCACCCGTCTCTCGCAGGAAGGCAGGTTCATACCGATTTTCTTAAAGCTACCCAACCCAGTCTCGGATAATTGTGCACGAACGTTTACTTCTTCGCGAGTCTCTGCAATAATGGTTTAATCATACCTGTTTACGCCAGGGGGAAAAAAAACGCCACACCGCTGCTCCGTTCGTACCCCGGCAGGCTAAAGCAATGCGCGAATCGGCAAGGAAAGATACCTTACATTGTAAGATTTGGCAATCGTCTTAATAACGTGTTCGGCTGTACGAGCGGCCGTATCCGGCCAAAAAACACGCCGCACACGTTTGCACGATCCGCGTCGGGCCGGACGGACACCACGTAGGCCTGCGCTCAACATCGGGCGCAGCCTACGCTCACAGCAACAAACGAAAACGCTTGCAACTTGTCACCGCTACTGCCGTAGACGAAAGCAAATCGCATTATTTCTTCACAAAGGTTGCGTTACACCGACACAATTTCCACAATCACACCAGCAACAGATGCAGCTTCGACGCTTTGCCGTTCTCAGATCGAGTTCGTTGACGACGTTCCGAGTACGTAAAACAGCCCACCAGTGCCGCCACGATTTGCTCACGTACGTACAAACCACGACGCGGCAAGACACACACGGGACACGTGACGATAAGCGGCTTCTTGATGCACTACAGCACATTCGTAACACAAATCGCCTACAGAGCTGTTGGTTCTCGGCAACCTCGTTGTCGCTCGACAGCGCAGCAGCGGTGGGGAAGCGAGCGCGGCCATATTGGAAGTAGTTCTCCTTTCAAACGTACGTCGCAGGCGTCACACAAACGGCGAGACGCCATTGGTTGCGGATAAACACAAAATCCCTTTGATCTTGAAAAGCCGCTGCAGAGTTAAGCTGTCACCAACTATAGACGTAGAATACTAATTTGTGACATGGCATCCCGCGGGACCCTACATCTTTTTGTAGTTTCAGAAATATGCCAAAAACTTTTGAAAGCTGTTTTTCAGAACGAACATTTCGAGCAACGGTCGGGATAGTACTATATGATATACATATATCCGATACTATCCGATGCCTACATAGCACTATCTGCTTTATATATACAACAAAACAGTTTCCCTTGAGGTGTGGTGCTTTGCTGCACACTTCTTATCGCTAACACGACCTCACTTGGAGACTCTCTGCACTACTACAGTTTTGTACTCCGTTTATATGTGTGATATTCAAATAAGTTTCAAATCCTGTAACCTCTCTATCTGTGAACGGAAGCTCAACTACGGGTTAACAAACTTCAATAGTGTGCGGGAGGAAGCAGCGTCAATTCTCACTCGGGAAAAGAGCTCCTGTATTTTATTCTGGAAGCAGCGTGGCATTCTTCCAGTTGTATAATATGGTGATCGCTCCCGACTGTTTCGTCAAATCGCGTCCTCGTGGCACTCTTGATATTATATGTGAAGGTGAGGTGAGGGGTGGTATCTGTAGAGATGCTGTTGCCAATTCTTGTCGGGAGATCTGGAATGTTGCACAAATGCAAAAGGTTCTGAAATGTTGCATTGTATAGTGTTTTACGTTTCTTGCTGTCTTTAAGGTATCCCCACGCCGTATGTTGGGCATTTAAGTCGCAAAGGACGATTAATTTTTTTTTTGTCCGCGCGTGCGCTGCCGGACGATTTTAAGGAGTTTGTCGATGCCGGTAAGAGGTTTGTTTGGGGGCTTATTCGTTAAGTACAAATAGACTGGTTGGATTTTTCTTGCGTGGAATGATTTCTACAAATGCATAGTCGATCTCAGTTGGCAAAGTGTGGGATTGGGATGTTTGGGTTGACTGTAGCAGGATAGCGGTGTGGGAGCCAAGGGCGGTGACATATATGTTGTAGCCGCGCAGAGTAACAATGTCAGAGTCTGTTTCTTGCAATGCAATGACGTCGGGTTTGTGCTGTTGTGTGAAGTGGGTAAGTGGAGGCTGCTTGCTGCGGTAGGACCGACAGTTCCATTGCCACAGGGTGAGCGTGGATGGGGGGTTGCCTTTTCTGTTACATGTCATGGTCGGATTGAAGGGTCGATGACGTTTCTCCGAGTTCGGGGGTGAAATGCCGCCTCATTGGCTTCTTGCATGCTTTTTTGGCTTTCTTAGTTTTCTCCAGCAAGTGTAGCCTTTGATGGAAATTATTAATGCATTCGTCGCAGCGTTCGCGAATGCCGCGTATGAGGCGCTCTAAGTAGCTGAGATCGACTGATGCGGGTGCAGCAGAGTGTGGGATGGCGGAAAAGAACTCTAAGTTTCTATTGGCAACTGGGGAGCCTGTAGGCAAGGATCCTGTGTCTGGGTTTCTTTTGGCTGGTGGGGTTGGGGTGCTTAGTGATTGCTGCCGAGTTATTTGTTCCATTTGAGCGAGGAGCGGTTCGATGCGATTTTCAAGTGTTGCGGTGCGTTGTGCTGTCTGTTCGAGCTGTTATTTCAGCAGGGAATTTTCTGCTTGAAGCGTCTGGATTAGCGTGTCAGGGGGTGGTGTGATATGGGCTGTGGCAGGCGCAGCGGCTGTGGGGAGGGGGAAAGATGTGCGAGCATTGACTTGGGGTGCAACAATGGCTGACCAGCTTACTTGGTGAGTGGTGTTCGTTTGGTTGGCAGTCTGCCTTTTCTGCTGGCTGGCGTTGTAATTAGGTGCAGGTCGATGGCTGTTCTGGTTGGGGAATTTGTGCCGTAGTTGGGCGCTGGGTGGCGGCGGTCGTAGGGTAACCTGCCGCCTATAGCCTCTTTAGCTGACCTTCGAGGCTCTCATCCACAGTATGGTGGCAGGAGTGGGTTAAGGCTGCGCAAACACAGAAAAAACTGTGGTTGATTCCTCTGCCATGGAATCGGTAAAACACGAGAGTGAAATTTGCAGTGAAACCTGCAGCTCAGCATGATTTGCGGGTCGGCGGCTATCTTGTGGGTGTGCTTGGCGAGCGACATTCTGCTGGTGGGTCGCTTCGGCAAAGGTGTACTGGCGTCTTTTCCGGGATATATATGACGTCAGTGAAATCTTAGTGTATATCGGCATAAAACACTTTCCTGTTAAAATAAAAATCCCGAAAACGAACAACCCTAAGTATAACGCACTCTTTAGTACTAAATGTTCCTACCCCGCAAGGAGACCCTGTGTGCAGGGGTGCACCCAATACAGGCCGCTTGCTTCGTTGCACTGGCGTCATTTCCGTGACGGACATGACGTCAGTGAAATCTTGGTGTATCACGGAATGAAACACTTTCGTGCTAAAACACACTCCTTTCTTCACTAATTTTGAATGTCCTGAGCCATAACGTAGGAGGGGTTGCTCAGAGCGAGGCAAGTACAAACAGCACACATGGGCTGCCTCAAATCTCAAATGGAGGTCCAGGAACTGCAGCTCCTGTTTTTTTTTTTGGAAGGTCGACAGCAAACTTCGAACCAAAACCACTCTCCCGGAATACTTTCAGAAGATGAATGACCACGCGTGGTATTTCATCAGAGCTCACAAAGGGAAGGTAATCGTCAACATATCTAAAAATGTTACTGGTCAGGCCACACAGGTTTCGCTCAATGGCACGGTCAATCCGCTAAGAAAAATATCGCTGAGTACTGGTGCAACACACGACCCAATACAAACACCGTATCTTTGCACAAACAAGGACTCTTCCCAATCTGCAAAGGCAGAATGCAGGTAAAAAGTGAGTAGTTCCAAAAAAATCGCGCCATCTACACGAAGTGAATGATGTTGAGAGGGGCGAAGCTAAAATGCTTATCGGTAAAACCATGAAACATTCGCCCACACATCATATAAAGACTCGACATGCTGTAATAGGTCTTCTTGACGGCGCGCACCATCTGAATGAGTGAAGGACATAAGGCGCGTTCGTATCCATGCTCGCGTCTCGGTTTGTAGCGCAGTGGGAAGGGCGCCACGTACCTCCCGTCGCGGCCAGAGAGTCGTGGGATCGAAACCGGGCGCCGCCGCGTCAAGACCACCACTCCTCGCTCGCAATGCTTGAGACTTCCCACCGCTCCGTTGAAAAGCCCGCCAACGACGTCGAAGTTTGTGGTGATCATGTAGGGCTTGTTTGGGATGATCAGAATCTCCATGGGTAAGTTGGCAAATTCGGTGTGTGACATTTTAGCCACCTTGGCCGTCGCCTTCTGCAGAGCGTCTTGTGTCGCGTACCCCCGGTACGTGTCTTGAGCTCGCAGATGACGGACGACAACCTCTTCTTCTTCCTCTCCTCCTTGTTGGGTAGCAACGAACGCGTTGAACGTTTTGACTTCTTCGTCCAATCTTTGGTTGGCCAATCCCTTGGGGCATCCTGCCACAATCATCATCAGCGGTATGTATACGGCGCTACGAGGGACGGGACAGGGCCCGAGCAAGAGGAGCTTCGCCCTTAAAAGGACTCTGCAGAAACGCCACAGCGGCTCATGAAGACCTGTTCATGAGACCTGGTGGCTCACGAAGAGCCATCATGGGCAGTCAAGCTCGCGCGGTGCGAAGAGATGGACAAAACGAGGAAGAATCGCGGCGCGTTCGAAAATGCGATGTTTTGATTTGCAAAAACTCCAATAATACTCATAACTTTAAGGAAATTCTTGTGAGAGGTGATTGCAAAAACATTACATTATTTAAAAACATGAACACCCATATATCGGCAAAAGAGCTTTCAGGGCCCCTTTAATTCTGACTACAGGAATAAAAACGTATTTAAGGGGTTTGGCCAATGACGATGACAGCGGCCGTCGGCAACTAGCAGCCAGTTAACCAAACCCCATTCAGCTCAGACGGAAACAAAACCCATTGAAATGATCATATACTCACTCAACGGGATTGTCCAGGGGCGATGACAGATGCCTCCGTGAGTCAGAGCCAATAACTCAGTGGGCTGCAACGTTGGCATGCCCACTCGAAAGAGCATTCTGCGTTGTGGCGGACATTTACGCCTCATACGAAGTGCTTCGGCGTGCTCAGACTTTTAAGTGCAAAGCACTTTAGGGGCTCGGCTTGTCGTTGTAGATCGCTCACTGTCACGCGGCGTAACGGACTCAAACAGAGCCTTGCGGCGTCACGCACCCAAACAGAGGCGTTGAAAAGATACCCGCTTAAGAGAATTTTTTTAAATGTAGTAACAGATAGGACCCGCTAAATTTCATTACGGCATGGGGGACTGGACACAGGATATACGCAATGGCTACTGAGGAAACAAAGTGAACATCATGCAAGTTCACAGAAAACAAGGTCCACCGCACCAAAGGCTCTTTACACTAATGTCCATGGTACAAGGTCCACACACCAGAATTCGCGCGTGGCAGTCAACATAAAAGTCACAACCGTTCTCACATATCAACTCTATTCTGTACTCATGTCTGTGTTCGTACATAGAGGCACGCTCAGCTAAGCTGCCTAACTGCGCCTTGGCCTCTGAACATACGACGCCCTTCTCTAGACAAGACGCAAGTGTTAGACCTTAATATACACACCATTGCACGGGGTTATTGGCGACTTTGATGAACCGAGTCGATCAACGCCGAAGGAAAGCTTCTTCCCCCAGCGCTACCAGTTCATGCTGCAAGCGCTCTATTACCATTTTGCGATCGCGCCAAAACAGGGGATACATCGCGCGCTGCGGTCGTGCCTGCAAAGCGGCTACACCTCGCTGTGGCGCCAGACGACAAAGGCATCCACAAATCGAATAATGCTGAAGAACGGATATCTTGATTTTGTGTGGGCTCCCAGTATAAGCTCAAATATTCTAAGTAAAACTTAGAATGTGGAAGCCACACGACATTCATAAAGAGCATGCTCCCCGCTGCGTCCGCAATGCGGCCACCGGGCGGAGCGAACAACACCAATTCCTCCAAAGCGGACACACATCGGCAGGGCTCTCCGAAATGTGCACGGACAATTTATTACAAACTGCATATTAGGGCGCAGCGACTAGTAGTAACAGCGCTGCCTTAAAAAAAATCACTTTTCAAGTACTCCGGGCCTTCAACACACTACACAAAAAAAAATGTCCGTGGTTGAGGAAACAGGCTAGTGCAACCCACAGAAAGTTCACAGGTGTTCAAAGAAAGAGTTCAGGAACTAGCTGAATCTCAATACTGTACTACAGATATGCTCAGGATGTTGTTCCTGACCCCTATGAAGCGGGTGGACCAGCTTAACAGAAAGGCTTCTTCGCCTAGAGGTGCCAACTCGTGCTTCAAATAACTCATACGGACCTACCGCATATACACAGTAGTGGGAACATCGCCCGTTGCGGTTAGGCTCGAAGACATGTCATTTGATCGTGTGTTCATTCGAAGAGTGAGACCAAACAACCTGCTTAACACACTCCAAAACGTTGCCGCTGCACGATACTTCAGCAGGGCATGTTCTAATATTTCAGTGTGACCGCAGTTCGAATACCATGTGGAACGCACAACGCCGAATCTAACCAGAAGATCACACACCGGGAGAACTTCCCAACCACGCACCGGTTCGAAATCCCGGGCATAAGCCGGAAGTGCCACCGAAGTCAATGCCAACGGATGCCGCGTGATCTTGCTTTCTGTTGGTTGTCCAACTGGTTTATTGCCAATTTTTCGCATAATTCACTTCCCGTACTTTCCTTAATACTTAGGCTTTGTGTGGAATAACATCCAGGGAGGATAGGGAGTAGGCCGTCGTCTGGGAAAAGGCAATATATTCACACTATTTACAGAGAACCATTCAATGCACAGCCATCTTGTCGCCTCGCCTAGTCGTCTTCGTCTATGCGTCTTCTGAGCACGGTGCGAGCTTCATCTTCGTCTTCATCGAAAGTTTCTTCACTTTGCAACGAAGACTGGACGTTTCTTAGTGTTTTGACCACGTAGGCATAAAATCGCACAGACTGCTCGGCAGACGGACCGGCAGTGCGTTCGTCATAAAACATTGAGCGGCACGTTTCCAGAAAGTACTGCAGCAGCGCCTTACCTGGGTACTCACTTGACTCTAAAAGTTCTAACACTGTGCGTAAAGCGAGCACGTGCACATGGTTTGCAAGCAACGCAGACTGAAACCACCCATTGACTTGGGCAGTGTCAACAGCTCACACGACGATGTTTCTGTCTTGCCCGCAGAAAAGAACGCCCAAAACTTCGTGCAACATAAAAAAGCGCCGCCGAGACGGACGACTTCATTATGTAGCTTCGCTCTGCGAGGGAAAGCGTGAACTGCTGCAACCGCGAGACGCTGCTCCGCTGTCTCGAGGAGGCGCTTCCACGTACTACGCGCCCCTTTACCCGAGGAATGGAACATCACACCAAGTACTCGAACACTCATTACCCATTCTACGTCTCCCGCCAAGCCAGACGCAATTGTACCGAAGCGCACCGCCACACTTTTGCCCCTGTTCAGTCAAGGTGCAGACATGTCACCGTACTCATTCAATATCCACATAAACGCTTGATAGCTGTGCTCATCCTGGATAAACAGGGACACGTCGTACGCATACGCGGACACCTTGACGACCTATGCCTGGCAATAAGAAGCCGTGGATGGCAGTGTTTGCGTGTATACGGTGGAGCAACGGATCATGACAAATGACAAAGCACAGGCAACCAGGGGCCTTATCCCACGGCTGACAGAGAACGGACTACTTAATAGCCCGTTGACAAGGAGTCGAACGCTCACGTTTGAGAACAACAGCTCTAGCATTATTACAAAGTCTGGTGGAACTCATCCCAAGGCAGAGAACCGAACTCGCACAGAGCAGTCAATGAAGCATTAAGTGCTGCTGAACTGTCCCTGTGGGCTAGCAGACGCTCGTCCATCCGCCACATCTGGTGGGGGGGCGTACAGTTGCCAAGATTAAGAGCCGCTAATAAAGGAAGGCGTAATAAGCAGGATTTGCCGCGTGATCGGACACGAGGCAAATCCTAGCCGGAAAAGAGAGGAAAACATATTCCACGTAGCAGCTCAGATCGGATAGAAAATAAAACCTATCTAGCTGTGTAATCTCCTTTCCCAAATAGAGACAAACCTGCCCCCGCGGAGCTGCACCCACGCGTCGGAAAAATGGAATTGACCGATGAAGTCCTTCAACTCCCGGGCACCGCTATAGGGCCGACCTTGCCCACGTCCGCGCACATCCCGGTGAGCGTAGGTTACACAATTAAAATCGCCAGCTAAAAACTGCGGGTAAGGTTCGAGCATGAAAGCGTCAATTGATGCGAAAAAACAGGACGAGTCAGGGTGCTGCGCAGGTGCGTACACAAGAACAGCTCGCACGAGACGAAAAAATCGACTGCAATCGACTGTAAGAAAAAAAATGACAAAAAATGACACCGTCTTCCCGTAGGGGAACCCTGAGTAGTATGCAAAGCAGCCATGGGGTCGATTCAAGTGCCCATTAGTTTTCAGTTCGTCGTTTCCGTTAGGTTGAGGTACGTAGCTACCGTTATATTTACAGTTTGGTTTCCATGGTAACTACCACACTTTTCACTTACCGGAACTACGAAATGGCAAATTGCGATGAGCCCATGGCTGTTTCGCATACTACTCAGGGTTCCCCTACGGGAAGATGGTGTAATTTTATTAGATGCGACGGGGCTATGTCGTTGTCGTTGTTGCGCCGTCCACACCCCCACTGCGCATGCTCGGCTCGCTGAACGCCCGGTGGTGTCTTACCCTTTAATGGCTCCTGGAGCGACAGTGTTACGGGTGTCTTCCTGGGCCGGCCCGAGATGAGCCGAGCATGCGCAGTGGGGGTGTGGACGGCGCCACAACAAGGGAGGGACATAGCCCCGACCATGAGATGCTAGAGCGACAGTGTTCCCGGTGTCTTCCTGGGCCGGCACGAGACGAGCACGCTTCCCCTTAAAGGGCTCCTGGAGCGGCAGTGTTGCCGGTGTCTTCCTGGGCCGGTGGATGGACGGACGACGGACGACGGAGCCGAGAGCAAGAGATGCTTTGCATCTAAAATCGACTGCAAGCACGCGCCTTACGATACCAAAGGTACAATGAGCCTTCCAGGGCAAGCTCTCGCGCAGGAATACGACTCCTAATGTGCCGGTCAAACCCGCGTTCCGACCAAAAGTTGAGAGCTTACTTGAACAAGAGGTGTATATAAGCAGAACCGTTTGAAACTCCTGGAACCCGTGGCAGGGGTCATGCATCTCACCGTTAATAAGGGCAAAGAAAACTGCAGGTACATTTAAGGGTAAAATAATGTACTTAAAACCGGCAGTCCCCACGTTCATTTAGGTAATAATGCACATTGGGCTGTGTTTACGGTAGTAAGCTATAAAAAGTGGCCGCGGAAGAAAAGAAGCAACGACGAGTTTAGAACGGTGCAGTAAGACTCCAGGACGTGCGATATGAAAGCAAGCACAAAAAGAACAGAGCTCCCGCTCGTGCTGTTCCTGGCAGAGAACGCGCGAGAACTGCAAGGGGAGGAAAACTGAATTTAATTGGACAGACCTGTGTTCAATTCATCAAGAGAAGAGTGAGCCAGGGGGGCGAGGAGCGTGAGGGGTGGTAACAATGAGCAGATAACGGCGTCACAGCATATATGGTGAACCACTGCTCTGCACACCCAACAGCTTTCCCGTTAAGTGGAACGGTTTTTTTCGTTCCAATCCTTGCCTTCGGTAAGTATATCTTCTCTTGCAGTCATTCCTGCTCGGACTACGCAATATAAATCATAATCTGACTACGTTACCCCCGCAACAGCAAACGGCCGTTGGCAAGGTTCTTCCCTCAGTTCTCTACGTTAGACGACCTGCTGTTCTTTCTGATACCCGATGACGCATACCTAATACCTCCCAGCGCCCCCACCAGCCGTCTGTTAGCCCTGGGCATTCACAACACCGTCGATGAAATCATCGAAGCCCACCGCACAGCCCAGATAGCCAGGCTATCGCGCACGCATCCCGGCCGCGCCCTTCTCGCAGCGGCCCGCCTGACCTCCCCTCCCCTCACCTATGGCCTCCCTTATTCCCACTACGCTACGCCAACTTTTGCACGTACGCCCACTGCCTCGCAATATGCACCCCCACCACCACGCCGACCGCCGATTGGCCAGGGGCAAGACATATGCAGTGCATATTCCCTCCCTCCCACCATCATTTATACGTCGACGCAGCTATAGCTACCACGATAAGCCGGCTTTCGCCACAACAGTCATTTCATAGCTCGATAGCCCTTCTTGGACGTACTCACTATACATACAACATCAGCAACCGCTGCGGAGGAGGCGGCTATCGCCCTCGCCCTAGTACAGTCTCCCACACCCAGAGTTGTCATTTCGGACTCTCAATCGGCAATTCGCAACTTCTCTGCAGGGCTACTCTCTCCAATCGCCCTCAAAATCCTCTCCCGCCTCCCGCAGAACACCATCCCACCCCGTGGCTTTGCTGTGGACCCCGGCCTACACGGGAACAGAAGCCAATGAAGCGGCCCACCGTACAGCTCGAGCTCGAGCTCTTGTCACCCGAGCAGGCCTTCTTTTGGCTCTACCCACGGCACGCCCAGCTTCCGGGACGCTCTAGTCTTGTACCGGGACATTACCCAGCACTTCCGCCTCCTCCGAAGGATATATCCTCCCCCACACCCTTCCCTCACTCACGAAGCCGCTCGCCACTGGCGGCTACTTCAAACCCACAAAACCCCCTCAACCCCAATCTCTACCCTTCGCCTCTTTGCCCTCAATGTCTCAAACCGGATACGCGCTACCATTCCCTTTGCGAGTGTCCCCACGACCCATTTCCCCCTTTTCCTTCCCCCTTACACTGGGAGCACGCCCTGGAGAGCTCCGACCCGGAAGTGCAGTTGGCACTAAGCAACCGGGCCGTCCAGGTCGCGGAGAGCATCGTGTGCTCCGCCACCCCTCTCCCCTAGACCCAGTTTGCAAATAAACTCCTACAAGCCATTACAGACGCAGTCTTTACTTGTTGAAGTACGCGAAATTAGCTAGAGACTGCTGCTGATCGGGCCCCGTGTCGCCTTACCACATGGGTTCAGTATGCCAAACTGACAAATAACTAACATATAAATTGACATTACATGCAGCGAAATGCTCATGTAAGATAAGAGTAATCGTATGTGATAGGAGCCTTGAGTCCTGATATAACACACCATCTGTTGATTCTACTATTTCATAGCCATCATGTTTGTAACCAACACCGTCTCCCGTTAAACTTAAGGTTGTGAAAAGACGATCAACTGCTCGGATGAAGACGTCTGAAACCAGTGGCGGAGATGCCGCTGCTCGGAATGGTCTTCTATAGTACCGCTTAATCTTCGCGCCCTGATGGAACACTTGAAATTTATTATTGAGAAACTAACGGCATTGATCCAAACCTTCAGCCGTATGCACACACTTGTCACCCGACAGCCTCTCTGAGTCTTCGACAGTTTCAGGCCCTTTTCGTCACGTCTGCTGTGTCGTATATACGCAGCTTCATCTTGGTGGCACACGAACGTGATCACACATGTTTAAATCGAAAGCGCGCTACCGTCTTTAACCCCTGAACTTTTCTGTGACGGAAGCTCATAGTACCACCACAGCTGCTCTCGAAGTTATTGCAAACCCAATTCCCATTACCCCTGTCGAATCCCAACCGTGCAGGTCCTCGCATTTCACCGTCTAATGAGTGGATGTCCATCGCAGTGTACAGTAGCACTTATGGTCCCTGACCCGTGGGCCGCCCTCCCAACGCCCTCAATCCTTCACCAAGACCGAGTTTGGACTGACCGCGGCGAACTCAAAATGATCAACGTTTCAATGTCTGTTAGATATAGACTTACTCAGCCTGCAGTATATAACTGTATATTGAGCATTTCATGACCATAACACCTCCCGCGAACCGAGATAATGTTGCTAAACTTTCTCAAAATGCCTGTTGTCGAGTGAGTGAGTGAGTGAGTGAGTGAGTGAGTGAGTGAGTGAGTGAGTGATGGA
This sequence comes from Haemaphysalis longicornis, assembly GCA_013339765.2. Taxonomy (NCBI): domain Eukaryota; kingdom Metazoa; phylum Arthropoda; class Arachnida; order Ixodida; family Ixodidae; genus Haemaphysalis; species Haemaphysalis longicornis. The sequence goes on along the minus strand of JABSTR010000445.1, from coordinate 3,294 downwards.
GTGAGTGAGGAGTGAGTGAGTGAGTGAGTGAGTGAGTGAGTGAGTGAGTGAGTGAATAAACTTTATTTAGACGAGCTTCAGGTGCTGGTAATTGGGCACCTGCCCGGTGAAGGGCCTCCTCTATTCCCGAAAGCCCTGGTCCGCGCTGGCTGCCCTAGCCCTCTCCACCAGGCTACGCTGGACTGAGGTTGGAGCTGGCCAGCTGGCCCGCCCACTGCTCGTACGTTGGGTGAGGATTTGGGGTAAGGGATGGGGTTTTCTTATGGCCGCGGGTGTTATTCGACCTAGGGGGAAGTTGCGGCAGGCGGTGTGAGTCTGTCATTATAGTGTGGTAGTCGTTTCCAGTGGTGCGGCAAGAGCGACGGCAAGTTGAATGTCCGCACGACGATGTTCGTGCATAAAGTGGGTGTCATGCGACTCAATAGCCATGCGACATCCCACTAGTGACACGTTGCCCATTTAGGCTGTGCCTTGCTTGTTAGTCTTTAATTAATCCAGAGGACATACTTGATGTCGTTTAAGGTGACTGCCGCAGAGTGTAACAGTCGCCTCGTAAAGCACGTAACCTAATGGGGCATTTTTAACGCGAATCGAGTTCTATGTCGCCCCTTGTGGAACTTCTGTTGCAAGCGCTACAGATCGGCTAAATGCTCTGCTGTTTTTAAACGCTCTCACATTTCTGAGCCCACTACCCGCGATTTTCGTAATGTCTGTCCCATCAGGGTCTCGCGCCCAAGGCCAGCTTAAATTTACACAGGATGGTAAGAGGCTAAGCCCCTCGCACGGGGCATCTTGAGTAATCTTGGTGGCGGGTACTGGGCAACACCGCGGACCCCGAGCCCCCATAACGCACGCTGTGTAACCAACCGTGCTAAATGAGTTTTAAGGTGTCAAGGGCCGAAACAACAAACGGTGGCCGTCGTAGCCATGGTCAAGCTGCGGCGGATGGGCTTCCTGGCTGTTTACCAGTCAGGGAGCTCCGGGATTTCTCTATCAGGGTAAGGTCAGAGGAGAAAGTACACCGTCCCCTGCTATTGCCTATGCCGTATGAATAAATCAACCCCTGTCAATGCAGGCTTCATCAGATGGCCAGTGCGACCTTACATTACGAACCCGCGCCGCTGCTTCAAGTGCCATCAAGTTCGGGCGCCGCGCTGGACTCCACCCCAATGACAACTGCACAACTCCACCACTCTCAATTGTGCTAACTGCCGGGTACCGCACCGCGGCATACTCGGACCTGGGAAAAAGTTTCTGAAAAGAAAATAAAAACATCGAACTACAGAGTACAACATTACCTTCCCAGAGCCGCGAAAGAGGTTTGACTCTCCCCCTGGGGGGGTACGTCGACGCAGCTCGCGGGGGGGGGGGGGCGGAGCGGCGGAGCGGCGCCTGGTTTCGGCTGCTACCACAGGTCATTGAGATGACCTGGTCCCACGCTCGCCCCCGCTGGGTTGTCTCCGGCAATCCAACCCGGCCCCGTGCCCGCCTGCAGAGCCTGCAGTGGTAGCGGTGGCCATAAACACTGTTGGGGGCAATGTCGCTCCTCCCTTTACCACTCCGCCAGCCCCCAGTACACTTCAGGGTACGGAGCAGATGGGCGTGGGGGAGCCCGCAGCAGCTGAACCTCGCCTCACCGCCTGCCCAACGCCTGGCGCTCGCAACACCCATGACGGGGTCGGCCAGCAACGAAGGGCACAAGAAAGGAGCTGTCCAGGGGGCCCGGTCCGCCGGACACTCTCAAGACATATAATGAGATGTGGATGACGGACCTTTCCTATCTGCTTCGCACTGGGAGGAACGGGTCCCTTCATTCAAAACAACAGAAAAGCCGAAAAAAAACCTCCGAGAATCACGGCCCCGAAAGACCTTACATAAATAAGCACACTCCAGTAGCTCTGAACACTTATTAAATGGGAAAATAAAATATTGTTCAATTTAACTGCAGAGGCCTCCTTAATAATACTGGCGATGTGTACGATATACTGCAACTAATCAGCAAAGTGTAATGTGTGACCAGGAAACACATTAAATTCCAAACAAAACTTGTTGAATAATTATATGTTCTTCAGAAAGGACACGGATGGCTGCACACACTCTTCTGGTGGTGTGGCCATAATCGCCCGGAAATCCATAGCATGCCACCATATCACCTTGAATACGGTCCTTGAGGCTGTAGCAATTCACACAAAATAGGTTGATAACGTTATGCTCCATTTACATTCTTCTTGATTTGCACTTTCAAGCTTTGATTTCGAGGCGCTGGTTGACCAGCTGCCCGAACCATGCATCCTCACAGGCAACCTGAATGCCCACAATTCTCTTTGGAGCTCTTCTCGCACGAATGCCCGAGGTCGCCTGATAAAGAAGTTCCTAACATCCTCGGGAGCATGCCTTTTGTACAAAAAAACAGCCTACATACCATAATTTAGTACACAACACATACTCATATCTTGACTTGTCTATTGGTGTCGCAGTTCTCCTTCCTCGTCTTGAGTGGGGCGTCTTGAAATTACTCTCTGCTGGGTTCCAGGCCACTATCGGATTGCCGGAAGTGATTCCGCTGATCAATTTGGCGGTGCTGCTAAACTCATTAATGCACTACACATAGCAACAGTACCCTACACTGACCTCAAGCCACACATCAGACAACACGTCCGCAAAATATGGCAAAAGAGTGGAATGAACAGACAGACAACAAATTATACGTAATAAAACCACACTTGGGACCATACACTACCGACACACGCAACAGATACACGGAAGTCGCCTTGGCTCGATTACGGATACGCCACACACATGTGACCACCTGCTCACTGGATCTCCAAGACCTTGGTGTAGCAGGTGCGGCATATCCGTGATACACATCCTCATCCAATGCAAGGCACTAAACCACAACACGACACAGACATTCCCGCAACTATACAGACAAAACTTCCCTACACCCATCATAGTTTTTAGGGGACGACCCCATAATTAGCCACAAGCTTACTCTTAAATTTTTAGCGATGTCAAGCTTTACATCTCATTTCTTATCATGCATGTTGAAAACCTGGCCCTTTACACCAGCTGTCTTCATTGTCTTTTATATTTTTTCACTTAAATTTTAGCTAAGTGCTTTATACTTACTGTCACTTCGTCCTCATAAAACAGCTTTTCTGGCGCTTTTTGTCCTTAGTCGACCTTGCGCCAAAAAATCCAAATCATCATCTACAGGCTACGCACATAGGTCTTGAGCGGACTTCTTCGCCTTTGGGTAAAATTTGGACTCTTTCCTAAAACTAGTTGAGGCTA